>JXSR01S062280.1:19636-30009 GCA_000969725.1 Ophiothrix spiculata
ATGTTTTAAATATACTGGGCAATTGATCTGTATGATGTTGGAACATAAACACTCCAAGATTTAGCTGGTAAATATCAAAAACATTCAGAATTTCATACTTTGAAAACACAGTGGTAAGTTTGTATGGGTATGCTGTGTTGTATCAATAAATTTGTCAAGTGTGGGGAAAAGTGAAATGATGGGCAATCCCTTTAATGTCTTAAAAATGGTCCTTTCCAGTGACACCCCTTCTCACCCATTAACTGTGGGACTAAATGTGACAGCTTGTTATAAATCTTGGAAATTATTATTAAGACATCTTTGAAAGGGCTTCAGAATCATCATCATTTTTTGAATTTGTCATGTTAACAAGCTTTATGTTTGGTGGTAAATATTATTAAATAGTTTGTTTTTTAAAGCCTCACAATTATCAGTATTCGTAAGATCTATCATGTGATATGATTTTTTGTCCCAGTTTGTCTGTGGTTAGGCAAGTGAAAGACACAATATGAAACTGGTAATTTATAAAGTAGAAATGATAGTATTGAACTTGTTTGCATCTAACACCAGACAATTCCCAAAAGAAATGATTTTAAATATTGGATATATCACGACCTATATCCATGCTAAATGTGGTAATATTTAGCCCATGGTTGTTATTTAAACAAATCTGTTGGGTGTCTGGAGGATTGTCGTTTGCATCATGCTGTCATGATATTCACATATGTCTGGACATTAGGAATTCTATTTAAATCTATCTGACCAATGCTCAAATCCCAGGATAGATAATTTCGTACTCAGGCAACAGAAATTTAATTTTAAAGCGCTGTTCCTTGCTTACGCACAATATGGCGGAACATTTTGAGATGCGTATTGCGTTGAAGACAAGTAATAGTAGCGCGCAACAGCATGCAGAGCAAGGTCACTACACACTCGTGCAGCATCGGTCCAGGCATGGCGCCCGCATTGCGCAATTCCCTAACTTACCCGAATTTTGAGGGTGCAAATAGACATGTTTCCTATCTGTACTTTAATCTATGTTTATTTTATTTTCAGACATGTAAACAGAACAAGTACTTTCTAATGGCGGGATTTATTCAAACTTCTTTTCCTTGATCTCAGAATACGATGGGTGTTCAATACGTTTATGGTCTGAGGTTTTTAACCCTTTCGATCCTGAATTGCTAAATAGACTGTGTGTGAAGCCCATACTGAATTAATTTACACTCAATACGAATTGGAACGCCTGAGCTTTCTCTCGTAAGCTCCTTTGGAAACGACCAGGCTTTCTATCGGATCGAAGGGTTAATAAGAGATGAGCTATGCACATTTAATTGATATGTCATTTAGTGCAACTTCATTAATGGATATTTCAAAAGCTTCCAAGTAAATAATTGTTGTTGTTTTCTTTATAGAAGTTTAAAACTTGATTGTTAGAGGTTCCTTAGTTGTAAGCATTAAAAATTAATACAAAATAACAATTTTGATAACAACAACTCCCATATTCATCTCCTCTATGATATTTTGAAATGGGCAGCCTAATTTTCACTATTTTAAGGAGTAAGCTTTCTCAAATGTTTGCACCTTGTCTTTGTTGAATTCATTTACTACCTGGGACAAAGATTTTAAGGTTGATGCATGTCAGTTTTGCTGTTTCTTCGTTTTCAATGTAAAATCAACTCTAAGAAACCTCTAACTGGCAAGTTCAAAGTTTCTGTAAAATAAAAATGAAAGTAGATATGTGATGTGCTCTGGGAAAACCCTTCACATGTCGCTGGGGACAATTTTGCAGAAATGAAGAAAATAACCCCAATTTTGTTATGTTTTTCTTGATTTTTTATCATCTTCAAACATCTGTAACTTTTGGCTTGGGCACTCTAGAAGGTTGAAACTAAAAGCCTTATAATAGAATAATTATAGCTTTCTTGTGGAACTAAGAACTCAAAATGTTAAATTTGCACCATGTGAAGGGTTTTCCCAGATCGCATCACATATGTACTTGAAACTTCATCAATGTAGTTAAACTAAATAACATATCAAGAAAAACTGCATAGCTCACCCTCTTCTACCTCAGGCCACGAACTTATTGAACACCCCTCATAATTTTTTACTTTGCAGCTTGTAATGGTTGTAATGAGAGATCAAAGATGGTGAATGATAATTATTATTATTTTATTATTGGCTTACTTGAGGAAATTAGAAATCGTATGCATCAAAGAGATGTTATGACTTATGAAATTTAGCCTCAAAGAATAATGCTCAATTAATCTTTTAAACTTAAATGTTTAATTTGTAATTATGATATAGTTGGAGATTGTTAATGAGAAAATCTAATTAGATATCTTTGTGTTTTGCTAGTGATAAATTACCACAATTCACAAGGAAGATATATTTTCAGTATTCAAGAAGAGCTTTCTTTTGTAAGATTAGAGAGAGAGAGAGACTTTACTAGTACTTGACATGGTATATTCTAACCTAATGGGTTAATTACTTTAATTTCATTTGGTTCAAGCAAAGTAAGAAGTAGATATTAACCATTGGAAATACAAGTTATATTCACAATTTGATTTTTGTTTATACTTTTGTATATTTTGGTTAATTACGAACAACTTCAATTTCACTTGGGTCAATTAAAGTAAGAAGTAGATATTAACCACAGGAAATAAGAGTTACAGTCAAGATTTGATTTTTTGATAAAAGCAAGCAAGTCAGATACTTCAAAATATCACTTCAAAATGTAAGCTTGTGGTTAAAGTTTCATTTATTTCAATTAATTTGCCGAAATTGATTTTTTGAGAATGATTGGAAATGTGAAATAAATCTGCATATTTTTAAGACAATCAACAGAATATATAGGGCTTACTGATCTTTGAATGTGTTTATCTCAGATATATGTTTTAATCCCTGACAATCTTAATTTGACTTCTGACAGACCATAACTTGACTTCTGGAAATTGTGTGAAGTTAATAATAATAATGATAATAAGAGATTTTGAAAAGGCGCACTAATACACACATATGCAGCCTCTAAGCGCCATATTACAGTAAAATAGACAAAATTTAAAGCAGCTTAAAAAGATACAAGTTTGTGTACAAAAATTCTAAACATATGCCTTAAAATGATAAAAATACAAACTTCTGCAGGAGCAGTAATTTAGACGGCTGCAGGTGGAAACCCACAGCCTACTCATGAGGTTGAAAACCGCATGAGCCTTTACAATATAGTAAAACAAAATATTTAAGAAATATGATTTAAAAAATTTAGACTGGTGCAGGTGAAACCCACAGCCTACTCATGAGGTGGAAAACCGCATGAGCCTTTACAATATAATAAAATAAAACATTTAGTTATTTGAAATTTGATTAAGAATTAGAGTATTATACAGTTATTATATGTGTATAAATATTATTAAATGCAACTTTTTTTAAAAGATAAGATAATAAAATACACCAATTAGCAAACATGAAAATACAAAAACGCACATGTACAAAATATTCAAAAAGAGCCACCAGCACCCCTTGGTAAAATAATACAATAAGTTCATTAAGGTGTCATTTTAATCCTTAAAGAATAGTCTTTGCAAATATTTAAAAAAGTGAAAATGACAAGAATTGGCATTTATGGCTGGTTTGGGATGGACTGTCACATATATGGTTAAAAAATGGTCAAAAATGAAAATGAAAATCTTTCCCTCTTTAAACTGAGGTTTTGAAAATTTATTTCCAAGTAATAAAAAATATAAAAGTGTATTTTGGCGAAATGACTGGAAAGTCACAAATTCCAAACTTAAATTTATGGCATATTTTAATTCTTAAATTATGTCACCAAGAGACATCAACGATCTTCGTGACGGAATTATTACAGAGGTGGATTCCGTATCGTTGTTAAGAGTTAAACGTAGCGGAGCAGAGGCATGTGTGCGACACAAGCTGTGGAAGGACTTTATCATGAAAATTAAAGTGACAAATTACCTTTTTCAATCTTGGTACAAAGACACATTTAGTAAAATGTCATTAAAGACCTTAAAGACCTGAAAAAATGAGTATGGACTTCATGAAAATTAATCAACCGTGTCCAAAAACGGAGGGCGCAAATCTCGGTTTCCTTTTTTCCTTGGACGCCCTGTATTGTATGATACCAAAATGTGATCAATTAGCTGTGATTAATTGCATAATTGACCTTCAAAACTTGAGGTATAGTTAGACACTTATGCATGGATGCGTTGTATGTCGAAAACCAACATTCAAACTGTCTCCTTATCATGTGATGTTTTTGCTACTTCTATTCAACGTTTTTTCTGTAACATCACCAATGGTTAATCATTGAAGATTAACTAATCAGACCACAAAGTTTTGAAGGTCTTTACAAAATGTGGCATAAACTTTGAATCAGAGGTCCAAATAAAACTAAACAAAAATCTTGTAAAAGCCAAAAGATAAAAAAAAAAACCTAAAAACATATTAGTCATAATTTTTGTATCATGTATCCATATTATGCAGCCAATGTAATCATGTTATTTTCAATTACATCTTCAATTACAACCACCTACAGGCTGACTTTTGTTTTTACAAAAATAACCAATTGATTTAACCATGACTTAAGATGACAAAATACACCTACAGACATTTTTTATTTCATATTTTCTGTGTTGAGTATTAGGTTATACTTATGTAACTATATATATTTGACCCAATAGTATGTTCACAAATATCTCAAATTGTGCTCAGTTGCTGAAGCTTAAATATGAAGGTGTTGATTATTTAATCAGATACAAAACTAATTTCACCGTTTAATATTAGTACAAGTGGACAATCAGAGTGCATAAATTTGTATTCAGTTACTTCTAAGTAATTAAACAGATTATTTGTGAGCAATTTCCTTCTCTACTTCTCTTTATCTATTTTCATAAGAAAGAGTTGGCCTTTTGTTTAATATTATAGCCGTAAAAATGCAGTTGAGAAACACAAAGGTACTGGAATCTAAAGCACGACCAAGTTCTGTGCTCGTTTGAAATTACTTGTTTTGGCCGCAAATCACTTCAGATGTAATGTGAGTGGGTTGTGAGCTTTACAGAAGCTTATTACTGACCAATTTCAGCTTACTGTGTTGATCCAATATTAGGCAGTTATGATATATGATCCAATATACATGACCATCAAAGTCATAACATGCAAAAAGGATCAAGTTGAAAAATATGATACTGAGTATTGGCAAAAATAGGGCAAAACCTTCATCTCTTTCAAATCTACAAAATAAGTCCTAAAAGGGCACTATACTTTGTTGAGATGCCAACAAAACAAATTCCAGAACTGGAGCAGACATTTGTAAATTGTACAATCTGAACATTTGAAAATCGATTATATAAGGTCCATTTACCTATTTTCTGTTTCAATAAATGTCAAAGTCAAGTGTTTTGATTTTGCCATTAAGACCTGTATGTTTTGCAAATCCATATATTCTGTCTTATTTGAGGTAGAATGATATAATTCTTTACATCCTAGACTTGCCCTGTCATAAAATTCTGAACTAACACTGATAGTCTTTCACCGGTAAAAATAACAACTTTTACTTTCCATTGTGCTATTTCATACAAGCATGCATGCTAAAAGTGGCTAAAACTTGTTAAAAGACTTTGATAATGATTGGTTTTACTAGGGTATGGCAACAATAACTTTGATGGGTTTTATATATATGTACTCAATTATTGATACACACTTGCAGTAAATGTGGTTTGCTCTGGCAAAATGAGTGGTGAGTCACAATTAAAAAAATGAAAATATACTTGGACTCACTTCATGACTTTCGGATCCGTATTAAATAGGATTGGTGCATCTGGTTGATTCAACAGTGTTTTGTTCCAGATGAATCATTAAGTTACTTGAGTTCTTTATCTTTTGATTCGTCATTGGTTTGTGTTAAGGCTTGGTGTTATTGGTTTACTTTTTTCATTACAATATCTTTTGGACTACTGTTTGGAGAAATTGTATCATAAATTACCCGATAATCTCACCAGAAGTGACAGATTAAAGGAATAGTTTGTTTTCAGTTGATGAAAAACTTCAATATTAAGTATTATTTGTTTGGTTTAATTGTGCTCTAAATGGATACATAATACCATCACATTCATGTCATTTCAAGTAGTGCATTGAACTATAGTGTGTCTATTCGCCTTGTATAAAGTTGGTCTAATAAGAAATTTTCTTGACCAAAAGACGACTGAAATTTTAGTCCATGCGTTTATTACATGTCGCCTTGACCAATGTAACAGCATTCTTTATGGCCTTCCTGACTCACACATTTCCAAACTGCAAAGAATACAAAATTCGGCAGCAAGACTGGTTACTCGCACACGGTTTTGTGATCATATTACTCCTGTCTTACAACAATTACATTGGTTGCCAGTAGAATTCCGTATTAAGTTCAAAGTTTTGGTCTTAACATACAAATATCTACATGGATTGGCACCTGTGTATCTGCAGGACCTTGTTAAGAACTATATTCCACCTCGCAATTTACGTTCTGCTTCTCAATTTAAAATTGTGTCTTCATCAACAGCTACTGCTACTTATGGTGATCGTTCTTTCCAAAAAGCTTCTGCTGTCCTTTGGAATACTCTGCCACTTCATGTAGAGAACTCTCAAACTGTCAATCAATTTAAATCTTGCCTTAAGACACATTTGTTTAAACTTGCTTTTGATAAATAAGTTCCTTGTTTCATTTAACTGTATTATGTTCATGCCATGCTTAGTATGTATATGTATGAATGTATAACTTTGTTTTTGTATATATTATGTCTATGTATGTAACTGTTTAGTTTTCTTATGATTGTATAGCGCTTAGAGACTCCGGTGTTAGGCGCTTCATAAGCACCGTATTATTATTATTATTATTATTATTCTCACAAAGTGGACCAAAGTCAATATCGAGGGCTTTCTCTAATTGTTCATAACTCAGGATTGGAGTGATCAAATTAAATGTGACAAAAACCATGTTTCAGTGTTAAATCTACGCTCTTATAAATATGTATATTAATATAATTATATCTATAGACCATTCTTATAATTGATATACTCCAAATGTTGATGGGGTAAATCCACAGAATCGGACGGGGAATCGGAACTCAGAATGAGGATAAGTAATACCCTGCTGAACCAAAGTCAATTTCGAGGTTTTTCTCAAATTGTTCATAACTCAGGATCGGAGTGATCAAATTAAATGTGACAAAAACCCTACTTGTCCTCTTTCTGAGTTTCGATTCCCCGTCCACTTCTGCGGATTTACCCCATCAACGGCAGGAGTAAATCAATTATAAGAATGGTCTATTGGCAACTATTTTTAATAATTTTTATTTCCTCATTGCCATTATATTGAGACAGGCTGTAACTATGATTCTACCTTTGAGAATTTTTCCATTTTTCCCTAAAATTAAAAGCTGTTTTTATTTAGTAATTTTATTGATTTTAGAATGTTATTATAAACAACCATGATTTTATTTTGATATTTTTGATTGGAAGGTTCTTCAAAAGTTGTTTTTGTAATTTTTTACTGTTTTTAAGATGGGGTTATACACTCCCGGTCAAAAGTGTTTGGCACAAAAACTTTAACCAGCTATATCTCGAGAACCGTTCATCATTTGCGCCATATTTTTTTGGATTCATATTTTGCATATATAGATCTAAAGAACTCAGCAGGAATCGAATTTACCGCATTTGAAATATGACATGCTAAACATACTGTATACTTTCTTCCGCACATTCAAAAACGGATTTTAAGTACATAACTGCACATTTGTTGGAAAACTTATGGCATGGAATTGTTCTTTACAGTTACACGATAACCAGCACTGAAATAATAAAGTACATAGGTACATAGCAAAAAGTGTATGTGGTGTATTTGTATATGGTCCAGGAAATCAGTCATTTTTATGGTTATGGAAGATCTAATATCAGAGGAAACATAAGATTATGTAATAGAGAAAGGCTGAGTATCACAACTTTCGTGGAAAATAAAACATGCCAAGGCGATTAGCCGAGGCATGTTTTGTTTTCCACGAAAGTTGTGATAAACGAGGCCGTTCTCTTACTTTTTTTATAACACCCACCTGAGACCGATCTGTTAATTGTACAATCAACTGGCTGTTTGTTACACTTGAAAATTCTTACAAGTCTCTATGAATTGAATACAAGATGATTCAATACAATCAATATTCGATTCATTTGATAAGTTGACTCTGTCTAATAAAGATGTGTTCCAGGGATGTGTGAAGTTATAGGCCTACAATGTTGTACTGAGAAAATACTGGATTTGATAGCAAATGATGGATTTACATCAAGGTGCAGTCAGCTGGATGCAGTATTATATCTATTTGTAGAATTGCTCCGTTCTTGACAAAAATGAATTGAATATTACCATTGAATGGGGAAATGTAGTTAATAAGTAACAATTATGCAACTCACTTTGGATTTGTACCTGATTTTGGTGTCATTTACTTTCATAATTGGATTTATTGTAAACACCATTGATTCTTGTGTCGACAGATGTGAGCATTGTACCAGATTTTGCTGAATGTTCTGCTTCACCTGGGCAGATATGTAAGTTTGGATCGTTGTACATTTCTTAACTCCTGAGCCTAATTTTATCTAGTAGGCCTACAGTCATGATAAAATAGTTGAAATCATTAACATTTATGTGTTATTCCTCTAAACCTCGCCATAAATAACATAATTGATGGGGGTGCCTCAAATGTAAGTAAAACTGACAAGATTTCACCCATGCCTAATGTTGAGTAAACCAAAACAATGGTTATAAAATGGGGGGGGGGGCCTACAACATTCCAGAATTGTTTAAAACCAATATGATCGGTACTACTGTCCTTGTTATCGAAGATTTAACAATAAATATAATGAAAACCAAATAAAAAAAATCCTTATAAAAAGAAAAGAAGAGAAGAAAAAATTCAAAAGGAGAAAAAAGTAAATAGTTTGAAAATGATAAAAATATGGGTGTAATTTAAAAAAATTACTCTATAAAATGATTGTAATTTTTAATCCCAATTGACATTTTTAAAATGTTTATGCGTTATAAGCAACATTGATTTTTAGGGGTGCTGTGGGTCAGGGATTTGCTTTTATTTTCAAGGTAAAAATTAGCCAAAAATAACCCTAAAATTTGAATATTCGGGATCATTTATATTTATGACAAAATAACCATAATACATTTTCTTTTCATTTATCTTTAAAGCTGGAATATGCCTATTAAATTAACTAATCTGCATAAAAATTGAATTGATTAAATACACATAAATTGTTATAGCCTACAAATACATGAAGAATGCAACATGAACGCACGCACGCACGCAAATAACCAAGAAAATGAAATAACATTATTAAACATTAAAAATCAAATACAAAATAACATTGCACTAGTCCTACATATAAATTTTATAATTATCCACAAAGCAGTAAATTTTGATAACCTCTAATCCCCTAGCTATATAAATAATTGTCCATTGATTGAGTAGTCTTCAGCATTATATTATGTGTTTTGTTTTAGGCGCTTCATAAGCACCGATATATTATTATTATTATTATTATTCTCACAAAGTGGACCAAAGTCAATATCGAGGGCTTTCTCTAATTGTTCATAACTCAGGATTGGAGTGATCAAATTAAATGTGACAAAAACCATGTTTCAGTGTTAAATCTACGCTCTTATAAATATGTATATTAATATAATTATATCTATAGACCATTCTTATAATTGATATACTCCAAATGTTGATGGGGTAAATCCACAGAATCGGACGGGGAATCGGAACTCAGAATGAGGATAAGTAATACCCTGCTGAACCAAAGTCAATTTCGAGGTTTTTCTCAAATTGTTCATAACTCAGGATCGGAGTGATCAAATTAAATGTGACAAAAACCCTACTTGTCCTCTTTCTGAGTTTCGATTCCCCGTCCACTTCTGCGGATTTACCCCATCAACGGCAGGAGTAAATCAATTATAAGAATGGTCTATTGGCAACTATTTTTAATAATTTTTATTTCCTCATTGCCATTATATTGAGACAGGCTGTAACTATGATTCTACCTTTGAGAATTTTTCAATTTTTCCCTAAAATTAAAAGCTGTTTTTATTTAGTAATTTTATTGATTTTAGAATGTTATTATAAACAACCATGATTTTATTTTGATATTTTTGATTGGAAGGTTCTTCAAAAGTTGTTTTTGTAATTTTTTACTGTTTTTAAGATGGGGTTATACACTCCCGGTCAAAAGTGTTTGGCACAAAAACTTTAACCAGCTATATCTCGAGAACCGTTCATCATTTGCGCCATATTTTTTTGGATTCATATTTTGCATATATAGATCTAAAGAACTCAGCAGGAATC
>JXSR01S062280.1:54882-74106 GCA_000969725.1 Ophiothrix spiculata
GAAACAACTTCATCAAGGTATCATTATAACTTCCATAACAAATTTTTCATACCAATGTTTTGAAAACGCCATTTTAACCACAGTCCAGAATGTTGCAATACATATATATATATGACTAGTGTGTGTATGGCATGTTATATATCATTCGAAAGCTGAGACTATAGAGAATTAAAATATGTCATAAATTTAATTTTGAAAATCACGACTTTCTGCTCATTTTAGAAATACATTTTTTTTTTCATCATCATGATCATGAGCAAATATTGTTGGCACATGCACATGCTTAATCAATATAATTTTCAAAGCTTCAACTACTAATAATTTATCTACATGGGTGACTTGTTTGAAATTTTCCCATAGAGTGGTGGTAGTGAGATCTGATTAGTTCAATTTGCAACTATGACACCATACTTGTTGTTTCCTTAGATACCCTATATTCGACATAAATGATAATATGGATTTCTTGAACGTTAGACGATAATTATGTAAATGAAGACTCTGATTAATCAGGTATACCTTGATTGAGTTGTGAATGATCCTTTATATTGAACCTCTAAATCTCCCTATTTTATAAATTAAAAAAATTGTTTACCATGGTCATGTTTTCTTGATGTGGGCACCCATAAAATGTGAATTTGTTACATTCAGAATGATTAATGCACAGTGGCGTAACATGAGGGGGGGGGGGAAATAGGGGGTTTGGCGGGAGCGCCCTCCAGAAAAAAATGTCTGCCCCCCCCCCCCGCCAAATAAAGTACAGAGTTTCAATAAGTAGTACATTTGTAATATGTAACTGTTCAAAATGTTAACATTTTATGGGTTAGTTTTTCAAAATGTTACAATTTTTCACCATAATAGTACCAATTTTATGAATTTTAGCAAAATTTGGATGATTTACTACATCAAAATTTTTTGGATGTACCTTTTTGTATCTGAATAAGAAATTTTTCGCCCCCTGCAAAATTGTCTTGCCCCTGCTCGCCCCCTTGACTGAAAATTTCTGGTTACGCCACTGTTTATGCATCAATCTTTTCAAAAATCCTATAAAATGTAATATTTTGGTATGATTTTGAATATAATTTATTTGTCTTTTAAGAAATCAAGGATAAAACCAAAACACAGTGACTAGTTAATCTTAGTAACCAGTTAAAGCTTATTAGCCAGGGGTGGAGGCGGGTACGGTTGAGGTATCATGAAAATTGTGCATCAATATTACTGTCATATCTTTTCAAAAATCCACTAAAAGGTCATAAATCTAGTGTGTTTTTAAAGGAAATTAATTGTTTACCGAAGACATGCTAAATTAATCCAAATTACGTAGATCATTAACGCTAATAACAAATTATATTCATTTAGTTAATTTAGCAAAAGGTGAAAGTGGGTATAGATGTAGTCGGTATGGTTGAGGTATGTATAATTTAGTCACAACTTTTAAATAATAGTATGAAATACCATAATTTTGGTATGATTTTGTAGATTATTTATTTGTCTTTAAAATAGATTCAGAATATAACCCAATTAAAAGTACTTATCACTTCTAATCAACTATTACCAGGAAAGGGTTAGGTATGGATGAAGTGGATGAGATGTAACGCAAATGGGCCCCATCTTAACATCTTAGACCGTATTTTCAAGTTAGATATAACAGAAAGCTTTTGGTTGTATTCTAGGCAACTGTGCACTTTGTATGTGTAATCCGTTTAAAATATCAGATTCAACCTTTGTCGGATAAAGTAGGATACTGCCCTGCACAACGTGAAGTCAAGTGATATATACATTACAAGTGAACACTTGGTGTATATTTAACCGATTCACTTCAATGTTCAATTTGCAAAATTGGATCATATTTCCTCTGGTTGCACAGCTTTATACAAGTGTGATTTCTGCAGGTAGACAGCCCTGGAGAAATTCGAGTACAAATCTAGTACAAGATTGGAATGTGCACATTTAGAACATCATTCGAGTAAACTTTAAGTACAATTCTATTACAAAAATATGTACTAGAATTGTACTTAATTAATTTACTCAAATAATGTTTAAAATGTGCACATTCAAATCTTGTACTAGAATTGTACTCGATTTGTACTAAAATAATTGTACTCGATTTCTACCAGGGAAGCCTGTTATATCGAGGGTTGAGCGCAACAACGCCGTGTCTGTTTAACAACTATGCACTCTTAAAACTATTTTGCTCTTTGTTGAGTAAAAAGGTCACAGCTCATTTTTGAGTAAAAAGGTCACAGCTCATTGTTGAGTAAAATCTTACTTAACATTGAGTTAAATCTTACTCGGTTGAGTCAATATTACTCAACGTTGAGCACATCTTACTCAATGTTGAGCAAAGTTTTAACAACGTTGAGTAGGATTTTACTCAACAAAATGAGCTGTGACCGTTGAGTAAATTTTTACAACAAGAGTAAAATAATTTTGAGAGTGTGGTCATTTGAGTTCAAGACTTGACCTGTCTCATTCAATCTTGAAGAACAACCAAAAGTGTACTTTAAAGATAAAGAATCAATTAAATCATTTATATGGAAATAAGATCCACCGTGTCTTGAATTTGATCTTGGGATTGTTGTTATTTAGACACATATAAGAGGTAGGTGGTCACAAGTTCAACCGCCTTTAACATGTTTAAAACCGTAGGCAAAATCTTGCAAGACGTACGTTGAAGGTGCCGACTCCTTACAAATATTGGAACACGCCGAAACGACGTAGCTGTTTTAGTACACGAGGAACTTTGTATTTACCATCGGTACGGTCAGCCCGTGCTCGGCACTAACAACGTGCAGCCATTTAAAAACGTGCCCCAAACACACGCAAATAGATGCATTTAGTCATCATCACATTATAAAAAGCTTAACCAATGATTGGTATTAGGAGGCATTTTGGTTTGTAATTGTAATCATCAAGGATGACAATTCCAGGCATTTGAAGAATAATTTTTCATTAAAAAAGGTTTAAATTATTGAATATCTCTCTTTTACACAATAAATATAATGTAGTTAAGTAACGACACCAAGTGATAAGCGAAATTGATGACAGAAATGTATATTAAACAGCACTGTACACAAGTAGTACGGGTATTGAAATATTGCTATCGGCTAGAATAGCAATAATTGAATCCGTATAATAAAAATCGTGCGTGCGAAGGTAGACACAATTCGAAAGCAAAAGGATACATATACAATTTTTACAGATGCGATGCTCACTGATCAGATTTGAAACCCGTGGCCACTCATTGAGAAGAAACAGTTTAACACTTGGAGGCATTGGGTGGCGCTGGATGCGAGATTTAATATTCGATTAGACAGCTGTTATAAAAGTAAGGGGTAAGTTTTTTTTGTAGACATCTAAATTGTGTTTCATCCTGGCAAAAAAACTTTGTTGACAGAAATTTTGCCAAGTGGAATAAAATCCCGAAAAAAAGTTAGTTTTCGAACCATATGTGGACATCGTATGATCAAAAGGGCATATGCCCATATATGGTAATTGTTTATTAAACATGTAACGATGTTGAAATTTGGTATTAATAAAGTGTATCATAGACTAATGAAGAATTTAAAAATGAATTTTGAAAACATTTGGAAAATAACGACATTTGGTGAGTTGTCCTGCAAAATGACTTTCAACTATAAACAATGGCAATTTAGTGAGAAAATATTTGACGAATTGTCTAAATTATACCTTGTTTTAAAAAGACATATTCAAACAGCTCTACTAAAATCATTATCATGGATTTTGCGACACATTTTGATGCCCTAGTAGCTTTTTGCCCTTTTCTCAAAAAGTGCAAAAATGGACGTAAGCCGTAAGCCGTTTTTATTCATAGGAATATAGCAGTCATTTTTGGCAGTGGATTCTTTGTTATTGCAAACAAAAGCATTAGGATGTGGCAGGAATGTACCTGAATTGAATATGTCAAGGAACACTTCGTGAAAGCCTCCGTGACTCCATCATTCCATGATCCACTGGTTTTCTTGTAATATTCTTTGTTCTAAATTAGCACCACTGGATAGAGATTATTCAAAGTCTCATCGTACCATGTTTACTTTTCTTTATAATAACAGAAATGCGAGACACACCGTCTTATCTCTTCAGAATACTGCCGAGTATTTAATTGATTTTCTGGTTATAAACGGATATTAAACGATGGCATGTTTAGCAAGTTGTCCCATGGGAAACAAGTAAAGTGCACTGGTATTCCGTATACTGAGTGCCAAGGATATTAAGCCCGTTTTCGTAAGTGTTACACTAGACCAAGGGTTATCCACAGTTTAATAAATTGCGCCACATGAATAAGAAAATTTTAGGGTAAATCGCCAAATGCGCATGTTCAATGTATTTCTTATATTAGACCTAATCAGAATGAATTGATATTATCGATAAGAAGGAGTATGATATATAGTATACAATAATATAGTATTTTGGTAATTTCCATAGAAAAAACAAAGAAACAGGCCACACTAACAAAACTTAAACAGTATCAAACACAATTTCCCTGTGTTCAAATTGTAACAGAAAATAAAAGAAAATAAAACTATCAAAGTCAAAAGCACAACTCCAAAGTATTAACCTTTAAAAATCCTCCTTTCCACTAATTTGCTGATTTTGTCTAATTTTTAATAGATGGGTCGAGGGTGAGTAGTAAGGTAGCGGATTTCGGAGGTTTTGAATATTAATGAGGTGTGCGGGACTAATTAGCATAATGATAAATAGTAATGAGTTGGGTGTGGTCGAATTTGCATGATGATGAATATTAATGAGGTGGGCGTGGCTAATTTGCATATTTGATGAAAATGAAGTATTTTTGGCGAAATATAAGGTATTTTGGGTGTTTTTGTGTCTATTTTAAGGGTTTTAATGACGTTTTGAGTCTAAATATGGGTAATTTTTATCGTTTGGGGGCGTTTTGAGCCTAATTTAGAGTAATTTATCTCATAATACGACGTTTTGAGCCTAATTTGGATTAATTTATCTGGGTTTTGGGCGATTTTTTATATATGAATTAAGAGTTTTTGGTTATTTTAAGAAGTTTTTGCGATGTTTTAGGGTATTTTAGTCCTAATTTAACGTGTTTTAATACGTTTTATGAAATGATGAGCCACTCTTAATGTGTATTTATCACATTTTGGGCTTTTTGAGCTTAATTTAAGGTATTTTATCTCGGTTTGGGACGTTTTTAGCCTATATTTGGTTTATTATTGCAGATTCTACGGATTTTGTACCCTTTACAGCCGTTTTAAGATAAAAGAAAGGGAAATCCCTAAACGTGGATTCGAACCATGAACTACAGTCGACACCACTTTTTGATTGGTTCATTTATTAATTTTTCGACAAAAAATGCACTGTTACAATAAATGCAGGCCCTAATAAGTGTTTAAATTAGATCTGGAATTAGGCGTTGAACTGTATTATTTGTTTCCATGATTTAATTTCACATTTTATCTCAAAAAATGCTCAGTTTAGATCAAAAAACATTATTTTGAGCCCATATTTTGAACTTACATTATTGGTGGCGCCATTCAATTTTTGAAATTAATTATATGCATAATGCATAAATAAGATATTTGATGTGTGAATTTAACATGAATAAAATTTGTTTTTGGTTTTCTTTACCTTATCCATGTTGCAAATGTCAAAACTAAGGTTCATAGATTATTAAAACCTGAAAAATTGATTTATAGAAATAGCGCCACCAATAATGTGCCTTTAGCATTAAATGCTATATATTATTAGTGATCAAACAGTGGTGTCGACTCTTGATAGCTATAAGGTCAACGGCCACTTTCTTCAGATCGGTCCAAATATCATCGTGCCTTGTATTTGGCGCCACAAAAAAATCGACGTACAGGTCGACAAAACGCTTCTTAACTTTCCAGGTAGATCTCTCGTGAGCCTTCTTCTTAGCTTCCACCTAACCCACGCCTTCGCTGACGTATTTTTCGTATTTTCCATTTCTATATTCCTCGGTGTCGTTCATAGCCTCTTCTAACCAATGTTGGTAGGCTGGGTTATTGATATAATCTTCATCATTCTCCTCCTCTCCCTCCTTCTCCTCTTCCTCGTTACTATCGCTATCAGCTTCCTCTTCCTCGGTTTCGCTATCACTTTGCCCTTCCTCGGGCGTTTCGTACGTAAATAAATCATCTAGATTGTGTAGGTGTTTTTTTCTCACACAACAAATGATCGGCGTACCTGTCGATGAAGAGATACTTGACTTTCCACAAAACTTTTTCGTGAGCCTTTTCCCTAGCTTCCTGTTCATCCATGCCCTCTCTGACGTATTTTTTGTCTTTTCTCGAATTTTCGGTGGCGATCATAGCGGCCTTGAGCCAGGATTGGTAAGCCGGATTGTCATTCACAACTTGAAGTTCATCATCCTGTTTACTGTCGTCGTCCTTTTCAGACTTTTCGTCGTCCTCCTCCTCCTCCTACATCTCCACGTTACTCTCTCGATCCGTGTCTTCTTCTTCTTCTTCTTCTTCGGATTCGGCATTGATGCGTTCATCGTCATCATCTTTATCGTGCAACTGATCTATGTGCCGTTTTAAGTCATTTTTACGACTGTAGGTTTTTATCAAACTGGGAACACGTGTGACGAGGCATGCTTGAAGAAATGTTTTACTGCTCTTGTTTATTCGTCATCCGTCAATGTTAAAATGAGGAAATATCGATGCGTCTATCGTATTTATAAAATCCGCAAAATCCACAAGAAATCTGCAGGATCCGCACAAAATCCGCAAGATCTGCAAGAATCCGCACAATATCCGCAGGATCCGCACAAAATTCGCAAGAATCCGCAGGATCCGCATAAAATCCGCACAAAATCCGCAAGTGATCCGCAGGATCCGTATACAATCCGCAAGAATCCGCACAATATCCGCAGGATCCGCAAGTGATCCGCGCAAAATCCGCAAGAATCCGCACAATTTCTGCAAGATCCGCAAGATATCCGCAAGAAATCCGCAGGATGACCCACAGGATCATTGGGCACGGGAATTTTTGTGGGTCAAGAGGTCAAAGGTCAAACGTCGTGAGGGCGTGCTTTTAAATGGCCAAATTAGGCTCAAAACGTCGTAATATGAGATAAACTACTCTAAATTAGGCCCAAAACACACCAAAACGAGAAAAAATTACCCATATTTAGACTCAAAACGTCATTAAAACCCTTAAAATAGACCCAAAATAACCAAATATACACAAAAACACCCAAAATACCTTACATTTCGCCAAAAATACTTCATTTACATCAAATATGCAAATTAGGCCACGCCCACCTTATTAATATTCATCATTATGCAAATTCGACCACACCCAACTTATTACTATTCATCATTATGCTAATTAGTCCCGCACACGTCATTAATATTCAAAACCTCCGAAATCTACCTTACTACTAGGGTGTGCTTGCAATAGCGTATTATAGTCTGCCTTTATGAGCCAAATATCATTGAAAAAAATCTTGGGAAATAATTTCAACAAGTCTTTCCCTGATTATGTGATTATCACAAGTAAACAGTGAAATGGATTTGTTTGTCGGCTTTATCATAAAATAAATTAGAGCTAATAAGCTTGAAATTCTAAGCTAATGGGCTGTAATTATGAAATTGAGTTGATATCTGTTTTTAATGCAAGAACACATACATACTGACCAAATAAATTGCACGCTTTCATCTGCTAATTGCAAAATATTGACATTGTAGAGTTTAGATGATGATTACTTCAATTTTAATAGCAAACATGATAAAAGTCGGGATTGAGATATGGATATGTTTTATCGAGATAGCAATTTCATAAACCTAAATATGGATTCTCTCTGAAGAACCATTAAAGGAACCACTTATATATGTTATAGAAATTTTGAGCGATTTATCACATTCCAGTGACAAGTTGATAAATAAATACAACATATGGCAGCCATTGCAGATACAATTTTTTTACACTCACATGACGAACTATACCCAATAAAAACGTTTACTTTTTACCTAAACGAAATTTGTTGCTATTATTTTTTCTAGACAAGTCTCTTCACATTGTAATTAACAATTCGATGACAGGTACAGAGAAGCTCCATTCATATATTGCTCTCAGCGAGATTGGCAATTGAGTTCGTCTGTAGTGCTAATATTGCACGGGCATACCAATAAATGCACACATGGGGCTTTTGATACACATTACAGATATGAAAATTACATGTAATTCGTTCATTTATATCGAGCATTATCACATCAGAAAAAATGAGAACATGAGAATTATAAATGTATACTATCTCTCAAATTTGTTTTTCCTTTCAAATCGGGTCATGTACACCACTCTTAACGCACGCGCCAACAGCGTGAGCGTAAACAATCGAAATCCACAAATCGCTCTCTGCAAATACATGTACATGCTTAAATAAGTGCATCAGTACGCAAAAGGCCTTAACAACAATCGTCGGTAAGAAAAATCCCGCAAACGAAGAAAAGCAACTCTGACATAAAATATAGTGCACTGTGCCTACCAGACTTAAAATTGTATGCAGCCGTGCAGGCTTTTGCTGATAGTGATGGCCCAAAAAGCTTCAATCTCGATATTAAGCCTCATTCTTCTCAAAATCACCCTTAACTATCGCAAAACCTCTAAGTATATTGAAACCTAATCATCATACATTTGATACAATATAGATATGATAAGCCCTCTGACATTGCTAGACAACTAAAGTTAATTTCGTGGTCATGATAATTTCAATTAGACTAAATGCAGATGAACTCAAATTCGAAATATTTTGAACTGGAAATGTGCTTTGCTTATTCATTTCATTAAAATAGCTAAGCGGCACAAAAATTTTTTAATATACATAATAGGAAGAGATTTGTGTTTGTATTTTAAAATGTAAAATTCAGCTAGATAACACATTTTATTAATAACATAAGATATTTGTAGATCAAACTGTATACGCAGTTAGTCAATTATTAACACTGTCTTAACTTAAATAATTATGTTCATACTGGTTTGACTAAATAAGAAAGAATAATGCAAATACACATACTTGCTTTGTTCCGAAATAAAAATGAAAAAAAAAAGAAATCGGAAACAACTTCCAAATTTACTATATTTTACTTATACAGTAGATTGCGGCGGATATTCTAGAGACTTCTAACTTATCTTTCATCGGGATACTTCAAGGCAATGATATTCATCGTAATATTCAGAAAAAAGCAATAAACATTTAGATCGAGCTGTTCTTTAGACATGTATAAAAGTAATCTAAATCCATATACAGCCAACGACACTTGATTAAAACTGTAATCCCCCTAGGTTACCGACCAAAACTACAATCTATGCATCAGAAGGTCGATTGAAGGCTCTTGTTATCATCTTCCCATCGGAATACATTGTTAAGAGCAACGGTGGATTACATTTTTAAAGATTATCTATATAAACCGAGGCGTTTTTGTTATGAAGATTTAAAAATATCACAAGTTATTGTGTGTGTTCAAAAGATTAGTCTATGCGTGCTTAAGTCACAGTAAAATAGTAAAAAGCTGGAAAATATTTGAAAAAGAGTAGCAGCAAGTTTAATTCATAGGTAATCCGTAGGCTGGGTGGTTTTCCGTATCAGTGCATTGCACCCTTAGTTACTCATCACAGCCATGGTCTATACCATTAGGCATGATAAAAACAAGTGATGGTAGACTTTAGTTACCCCGGCTTTTTCCCGCTATACTCTTTGGCAGTCATTTGGGCGGCCATTTTCAATTTGATACATGCTGAAGACCTATTTTAATCTCAACATATTTGCCATAGCTACAAAATCCATTTTGCAATGATAAATGCCGTCTACCCAGGCTATTTTTTGTAACACGTCTACCCAAGGGGGGGGGGGGGGGGTTGTTGCAAATTTTTAGAACGGAACCCCCTATGAACTTGGTTTTGCTATTAATAGATAGGTATGGTCCTCCCCTATCCAATGATACCAAGATCACAAAAATCGGCCAAGGCGTTACGTAATTATGACGTAATAAAGGTCGAAAATCAGAAAATCGGGATTTTGGCAAAAGTGGCAACAAAAATCAAAATGTTGATATAAAAGTTCTAAATGACCGATTTCGTCGGTTTTTTTGCTAATGAAGAAGGGAAATGATAATTCTAACGTGCCCTTCAATTTTCAGCTTCATAGCATGCATATATTTTTCAAAATGGCGACTTAAAATTGTCCGGGGCTTCACCACTCCCCCCCCCCCTACATCCCAACTTTGACGGCCTACCCTTACCCCACCTTAGGTGGTAACCCCCTAATTTTTTCATTAAAATGACCGCAAAGGATGTAAAAGAGATTACCCAAATGCATGGGGTCGGTTTGCTTTTGCGTTTTTATGCAGCGGGGAAAAAATCTTAGGGGGGGGGGTTGCACCCCCTGGGTAGACGAGGGTTAAATGTTGTTTTCAAGTAGTTTATTATGAAAATATGGTATTTTGGCGGCAATTTTGTAAACGCCCTCTAGAGGGAAAGTGTCGGAGAAGCAAAAATGTACTCCTATTTTTTTTTAATGCCCTATGGTATAGAACATGGCTGTGAAGAGTAACTTTGGACGGGGACCCACACAGTCCATGGACCAAGTAGTATCCATAAAATAGCACTAATTTTGGCAAAACCTAAAAAACATTGCAAAGAGGCTGATTTCAACTGATTATGGTAGGTATAGGTGTAAATATTTACAGAAAAAAAGTAAAGAAGGGTAAAGCTGGGGAACCTTATTTTTCGGCGGGTCATTAAAAATAGGGGGTCATTTGCCATAGGATATGCATAAAGTATGTCGTACTTGACATCAAATTAAGGGTAATGTAATTTAAAACACTGTTTGATTTGTTTATTTTGTTACTCTATCACCTTGCAAAAAATTATATCTAATTTGAGACATTGTGATCTAAAAAAGTGATTTAAATGACCCCCGAAAAAAACGGTTCCCCTGCCCTACCCTTCATTACTTTTTCTGTAAATATTTACACCTATACCTAGCATAATCAGTTGAAATCATCCTCTTTGCAATTTTTTCTAGGACAAACCCTAACATATGGATACTAGGTTGGAGTGAAAAAACTAAAAATTCAGATTTTTTTTTTGGATAGGTATAAAAACTTGCTTTGACATAAACTAAGTAACCTTGCAAAAAATAAAAAAAATCGAAGTATGTCTTGAGGTTCCACAATCCACTTGAAAAGCGGCGAAAATTGGCCAAATTTGCGCAGCGCGTCGCGAAAGTGCAAGTTCAGACATCAATAAACCCAAAACTACATCACCCACTGTTATAAAATTTGGTTTTTAGGGTATATTCACATCTCATTCCAAATCTGTAAAGACAAGTAGTGTAGTAGGTACCAATTACAAATTACAAACATTCGAAAATGGACGAACTCGCTGCCTGAACCATTATTGTAGTGGTTTGCAGCACGAAAGCGCATGTTCAGATGGGTATTTTATTGATAACTATAACCACAAGAACTATGAAATCTAGTGTATATAGAGAGTTTTTACTGCTTATTCCGAATCTGTAACCATAGAGGGTGTAGTATGTAGTAATTGTAAATACCAATCGTCCGAAAATGGCCGAAAACACTGCTTTGACAAATATTAGGGTGGTTCGTGGCACGAAATGGCATGTTAAGATGGTAATATATTCATTAATATAACACTGAGAACAATGTAATTTGGTATATGTGGCTACTTTTTATTGCTAATTTTGAATATGTAAAAACAGAGACTGTAGCAGGTACCGATTGTAAATGATGAATGTCCGAAACTGGACGTAATCGCTGCCACGGCCAATATTTGAGCGATTCTTGGCACAAAAACTCATGTTATAAAATGTTGCCATTGGGTGTGACAAGTGATAACTGGGAATATTGTTGTACCCTAAGATGTGCTTTCATGGCCTGGATCACCAAAATAATAGTCCAGGCTAATATTTCATTAATTTTTGCATATACGTACATCCAACACTCTCTGAAATTGCAATTCGAGAATCTCTTTGGAATCACTGTAGGCCAATATATTATGATACCGCATGAACGGGAAGACGAAACTCCAAGACTGGAATTTGCTGTTACAATAATGTCCATGACGCCCCAACATTTATGCATGAGACACATCTGACCAGTACAGAATCATCAGCATCGACATCAAACCATAAACGTCGACGTATGATTTGTTCGAAAGCGCTTTTCGATGGCCGGCGAAAAATTTCGAATGTGTATATCTTTATAATAAAAACAATAGATATACATTCACTAATGTTACTACTACGATCTAGTTAATAGTTTAGGCCAGTACTGGTTTAGGCACAAGTTAACAATATAATACATTACAGATGTGTACATTAAAAAAGCACATTCTACCTACTCACATACCAAGATCTATAAAATATCATAATACCGTTTTTTCAAAGAAGTAAATTTTCGGCAATTTGTCATGTTTATATTTGCATTTGGTATATGCAACACTCACTATGATGACAAATTCAAAATTAGCAGTAGCACTAGCAATATATATATACCACATTTATCGTTCTAATGGTTATATTTAAGAATAATAGACCAAATTGAACTTGTGCTTTCGTGCGGCAAATCACTCCAATAATGGTCCAAATAGCGGTTTCGTCCATTTTCGGACGATTGTCATTTACAATTGATACATACTACACCCTCTGTGGTTACATATTTCGAATAAGCAGTGAAAATTAACTATGATAAGCTACATTTAATAATTCCTTGAGTTATATATAAGAAGTATAATATCATTTGAAATTGCGCTTTGGTGCCGCAAACCACTCTAATAAATGACCCAATCAGTGTTTTCGACCATTTTCGGATGATTGTCATTTGCAATTGGTACATACTACACTCTTTATGGTTACAGATTTGGAATCAGCAGTGACAACTTATCATGTATACCAGATTTCATAGTTCTTGTGGTGATAGTTATGAATATAATGCCATTTGAAATCACTCTTTTGTGCCGCAAACTACTTCAATATGGTCAAAGCAGCGACTTCGTCCATTTTCGAATGTTTGTAATTTGCAATAAATGTACTTCTTGATTTATTGATGTCTGAACTTGCACTTTCACGACGCGTTGCGCAAATTTGGTCAATTTTAGCAAATTTTCAAGTGGATTGTGGAACCTCAAGACATACTTCGATTGTTTTAATTTTTTGCCAGGTTACTTAGTTTATGTCAAAGCAAGTTTTTATACCTATCCTAAAAAATAATCTGAATTTTTAGTTTTTTCACCCAAACCTAATGGATACTAAAGGAGATATAAATACTTAAATTAAAGATAATCTTTTAGTGCACTGTATGGCAGAGAAGACACTACCTTAATATTGCAAAGATCGTTACGCATTTCTGCATGACTCTTCTACATGTTAGATGAAATAGCTTGTAGGTGTAACAATAATTTTTCTGTAATTTTCCGAATCATCTTCTGTTATTGTTGTACACCCTTTTTAAGGTGAAGTAGTTTGTTGTTATCAAGGTCATTGAAAGTATCTATAATGGTGGGGACCATGATTTCTGAATCGTTTGCTGTCATAGCTGGTATTTTCCTGGAGTGTTTTCATTGCTTCTTGTTTGACAAAGGAAATTGATTTTCACGTTATATCCAATGTAGTTTTGGGAAGAGTCTGTTTAAACTATATGGATTTGTAGAACGTATTAAATAAACTTTCACATACTTGAAAATATGGTAATGAGAAAATTACAAGGTATTTCGCCTTACTGTGCAGAATACAACCGTGCATACTATCATAACAATTCCAATTTTAAGAAAGCTAATAATACTAGAAATTGTTAAAATTCATATTTAATTAATATTTCTCACACACTCGTACTCACACACTCTATCTATATTATAAAAAACATCTTAAAAAAAGCCATTTTAAAAATAAAATTACGCCTAATTGCTATTTATTCGCATGTCTTTGACTATTTTTCTGTAGATGGAAAGTTAGTTACCCACACATTTTACATCTTATATCAGTTGAAAATGTAGAATATATGCAGCTGGAGAAGAACGAATTCCGATTTAAAGCGTTTTTTCTTACTTAATTTTAACTTACAACTTTAAAGCTTACATGGAACGAATTTGACCATTCGATCAAGTATTTATATATAGTTGAACTAGGATTGAGACATTAATGGCTCATTCCAGTGAAAACTAAACCTTTTTTGATTTCAAGCAAAAAATCAGCTTTTTTTATTCGACAATATGAGCATTTTTTTTTCAGTCACACGTTTGTTACTCGGTATGTGAAAAGTATTTTCTAATCAGAAATTTTAATTTTTTTCTACCCGTGCATGAATGAGCACATGTTTTCATTCAAAAATGTCACAAATGTTACCAAAAAGTTACACCAAAATGTCACAAACGTTACCAGACGTTACCAAACAAAATATTGCATTTTAAGAAATCATGATGATAGAATTTCCTACCACTTTCATGAACTATTTGTAAATATGTTACCAATCATCTGTGAAAAGCGCAATAAAAAATTCGCTCACATGTCAGAGATATTTTACTTTGAAATCATTTGGAGCAAAAACACATTTCCGTGCGAGGTCACAAACGTTACCGAACGTTACATGAACTTTATGCAGTATCTTGCCAATTATTTTAATCTTTAAACACCTGCATGTCTTAATCCCACCAGTGAGCACCATTATCAACAACAAACTCGTTGATATAATGTTTATGCTAGGTTCTGTGGCCACTTAAAAGTGAAATTTTCCCATTTTTCGGTCACAAACGTTACTATGGAACACCCAATGATTCACGTAATGTCGACTGCTAGCACGGATAAATCCCTCCTGGATTGCAAATTGCTTTCTGGTAAAGAATATTACAGGTTTAATGATCTAATCATCACCCAACTTTAATTGATGTTCAAAAACCACTGCTTACATGATACGTATTAATGCCGCCATAATGTCTCATAGAGGTGTGTTGTGTCCCTTACATTTTTTGTTTTAGATAATCCCGATTACTGATATATTTAATATTTCAAATTTCAAACTATACAGACTTGACATTAAATATGGAATATATTTTTTCTGTTGGTTTCCATTTTGAATAACCCGCCATATCTCGGTATGTATCAATTTCAGAGAATTGTGCTTTCTCATGTTCGTAACTAAACTTATAAACTTCAAATGAAGGGCACTTTAAAGTTCACTGATGTGACACAGAGACGAAGGGAAACTTGAAGACGCAAAGAATTCTGAAAATTAGGTCCAAAGCCGTGCACAGTAATATTAAACAGAAGAAACTGAATTGTCCATATTGCCTTTCGTACGTTACCTAGAGATGTGAAACTTTACATGGTTGATTAACACAATGTTAGTGATAATTTCTGATCAATCAAAATTTCCTCCGTCATCATTGAGAAGCGTACAACGTCATGACTCTCCATGGCATGCTCTCCATTGGTGATTGGAGAGTTCTGTAGGGTATCTCAGCCAAAGCGCCAAACACAGCCCAACGAAACCCCTTCACCTCGATTGATTAATATAATATGCTGTTAATCAAAGGTGTTTCTTAACACTGATGTTCTCAATAGGATTAATATCCGAAGATCTTACCGGACTAGGCAATAACGCAACACCGAGATCTTCCAGGAATGTTCGGACTATACGAGCACCACAGACGTGAGTGTTGTCATAGTGGAACATAAAATTGTTTACAAAGATGCCTCTAGCCAATGACACTATCAAGGCTTCTAGAATGCATCTGTACTGGTGCTGATGGAGGCTGCCTTCCGAAGTGATCAAGGCCAATTCTCCACCTGTATGTGAAAAACCCCAGAAGACAATCTTACCTTCTTCTGAATGAATTGTTAATAACATATGCGCTTCAGGATAACCCTACCCTGAAAATCTTCTACTCTCATGCGTCCATCTTGGAATTATATTTCAAATTTAGCCTAAGCACTGGAGACAACCTTATCTCATTGATGGGACACAAAAATGGAAAAGATCTGTGGCCCAGTCGAAGTGTGCTGTGAAAATTGTTTGGTCAAGATATTTTTTCCAGTGGTTTTCTAACACGATCGCCAGTTTGAATCAAGCAGGAAATCACAAATGTTCTTAATACGAGCTTGTTTTATGACAGATCATGGTGTTCGATACTTGCCATTTTTGGTAAGATCTTCAGATATGAACTCTATCGGGGACTTCTCGACTCAAGAAACACACCGATGAGCAACAAGTTGCATCAAACCACTAATGTACAGGAATAACTTTAGGATGTGCTTGATATTCAGGCTGCGATACCCGTCGGAACTCTCCAATCAAGAATGGAATGTCCGCATGGAGAGTCAAGGCCCTCTACGCTTCTTATGAATGGCATAGCAAAAAGTGACTGGTCATAATTTATAACCAATAATATGTAGAACAACCTGATGTGAAATTGCAAGTGTCTAGGTAATGCATTGAAGAAACTATAACAAATTTAATTTCCTTAATTCCGCATTATTGTACACGAGTTTGGACCCAATTTCGAGAGGTTTTTGAGCTTTCAAGTTCACCATTGTCTCTGTATCACCTAAATATACACAAAAGAGGTCTTAATTTGAACTTTACATGTATAGTTACAAATATGAAGAAACACACCTTCCTGGAGTTGTCATATATTGAGATATGGCGGATTATTCAAGATGGAAACCAACAGAAAAATATATTCCATATTTAATGTCAAGCCTGTATAAATCATAATAATTTTCTAATTACACGCTCTATAAGGTAGTGCAAACTAATTACAAAAATGGAATTACAGCATGCTTAAAAATAATGAAAAATATTTAAGTTCTAATATGGGAATACCTACCTTTAAATATAGGTACAAAAAATACCGCAGTATTACCTTTAATTTTCGGTTGATTTCTTGCAGTGCATAGTTCAAATAATTACAGAAAACGCTATAAAATTATAACTTCTGAACCAAACTCCTGGTCATAGGATATTTTAAACAATTTTAGTGAACGACGCGACATTGGCCTTATTAGATAGTTGGAGTTTAGGATATCATTACCTAGTTCACCTGTTCATACGAGTACAATTATAATTTCTAATCCAAATTTGTACTAGTCTTGTTCTTAAAGTGTACTCGAACGATGTTCCAAATGTGCACATTCCAATCTTGTACTAGAATTGTAATCGATTTGTACTAGAATTGTACTCGATTTCTACAAGGATAGGTGAAACCTAATTCGCCAACCATGAGTAAGAAATAATCACTCAAATTAAATCGTATTTTTCTGTCGTGCATGTAACGATAAGCTTAATCATGTGCCTTTTTCTTTTCATTATGAAGGATAGCGAATGAATGTTCTTATACGTGTTGGTAGAACTCATGAATATAGGTTAATACTTGTCATCAACACTTTTTATGCCGTATATTTCAGTGATACCAAACACCGTCTTCAGCGGTCTAATTCTGTATTGACCATGAAGGATAGATGTTTAAAAGTATCTAACTTGCAATAATTCAAATACGGGTTTTTGCAAATATATTCAGTTATGGATGTTATAGTCATACTATTAACCAAATTGCCATACTCATTTTTTTAAACAAAAAACAAGATTTGTTTTTAATAAAACAGCTCTAAGAGTGAGTATTTTTTTATGATATCAGTCGATTAAAATTAAAAAAAAACACGCCTTAAAGGTCTTAATAAAAAGCCTAAAAAAATTCATTGCATTTAATTTTTTTAGTCACACTTACTGACTGTGACATCACACTTGAACAATACAAACTAGCATTTTTCATAGTATATAGCTAAATTAACAGATAATCTTTGTTTTCAGCAAATATTATAAAATGGCGTTAAAACACGATCATTGTGAAAGTGCATCCATTAAAACATATATCGCATATAAAATTAAGTAATATGTACGCAATGTACAAAAACTTGATGGTCTGAATTGGTTGAACCAACGTTCTAAACATTATTTAAAAAAACACGATTCACATAAAGATCTAATCTACTGCTCATAAAAAAAGTGTTTGGTTATATGCATAAATGTGTTCTTTACTTGTTTAATTTGCAAATTACTTCTGATCATGTTCAAATATGTAATGTTACTTTTTTGCATATAGGCCTAATGTTGCCATTTCTAAGCAGGAGATGCCAAGATCATGTTATATATATACATTTTGAATTTATGACCCATTTTCGGTTAATATCTAATTACGCAACTGACAACGCCACATCAGAAATATCGTCAATGGAATTAAGACGTGAAAGTGAGAGGTGATTGATGTTGCCGTAAATATAAACAGATAGAAAATTGTTATTTCTGTAAATTCCCTAAGGAAAAAAGATATATCAAATATTTTTCGAGGATTATATTTATATCTATGTTTTAACTCCTGTGAGGAAACAGACATTTTGCGCGCTTTTACGAGACTAGTATACAATAATTGATCTGTATTCAATAAATATAATATTTATATATAAAACGATATTACGGGAAACGCATGGCTTATTTACATCAAAACAACTTGAATTAGAAAGATATGACATGCTTATTGTCAGCAAAGAGTCAATTTATAAAAATGTTGGGTTTCTTATTGTTTTACAATTCGATAAAAGACTTTTATGGAACACTATCAATTCCGTATGCAAATCAGGTCATATTTCAAACCTGATCAGCTATGAAGAGCACTATAGAAAGACACAAATAAATGTAAATATTTAAATAAATGATACATTTTAATTGAATCACATGTACGGGTTCTTATAAATAACGTATCCATACATTGTAATATTGGTTGATGCACTTACGTTCCAAGAAGAGCAATCATTATTCAGCGCTCGATTATCATTGCGAAGGGTCACGAAGCAATGTCTTAATGATACGTTTTGCTTTACAATGGATGGGGCACAACCATCCTGCAGTTTCCCCCGAATGACCAGTGGCGGCGGAAGGTTTAAAATTTAGAGTGGGACCGCTAGCCGGAGGGAAAATTATGTAACTTTGAAAATGAAAAAATTGACAATTCAGCTAACAATTGTTTAAAATTTTCAAACCTGACAACTTTTGACTGAATACTGAAAATTCTAAGGGAACTAAGGGAAATTCAAGGTCTCACTAGGGCAAGTTTTTCAATGATTTTCAAAAAATGTAATACCATTTTCCTTCTCTTTCCTTTTGATTTTGTTTTCTCTACTTCCCTTTCTTCAAGTTC
>JXSR01S062302.1:4026-18296 GCA_000969725.1 Ophiothrix spiculata
GCATATTGTAATTATGCTCTGCTGGAACTCTATTCTCATCTCATCTAATCTACAGTACTCAGTCTTTAATGCATGGTTAAGGCTCAAGAATTTTAATGGATTAAAATACTTAGATTTTGTTAAAGTGTATCTGAATAATTGCATGAGGTACATCTCCGGAAAAGGCGTCCCATAATATATCGAAATAAAATCACAGATGATACAATCAAGGAAGCTGAGTCGTTTGTTTTTCTCACTACGAATTTGACAAAGAAATGCTTTTCAGTGACGTGAAAAACATTTTTAGTGATTTTAGATATTGTAAGTATAAGTTATATAGGAGCTGGGTCTCTCTTGGAACGTAGCATTATATTTAACTCTTTTTTCTGTTATCTCTTCCATATGCGCAACAGAAATAAGTAAAAAAGAAATTCATATACATACAAGGTAATGTTTATAAAACAGATGAAAATTAATGTTAAAACATTGTGTTCCTCAAATGAGTAATTAGTATGTATCCAGACATTAAAGCAAGTAAAATACTATTTTAAATAACAACATTCACAATATTTACATGAACAAATATCATTCTGTAGGAAGTAACTTTTGATAAGAAAACGTGATGGTTATGCAACCATTGTACGGATTCATGTAATTATATATGAATCGGCTGCGTGATCTTTAATTCCGTTTTATTTATGCTGATACATGTGTTGATAATTCGCACGTTTCTTATCGTTTCTGATTTTATGTTTTAAGACCTTTTTGTGTTTCATCATATTGTACACGTTGTTATACATAATGTCAACACTCATATGTATTAACTAAGCCTGAATTAAGTAGATATACACTGCCGGTATATATACACGTGAAATACTTGGTATACTTGGTTATATTGTAAATGTAATGGTTTTCTTGTATTGAAACTGTGTAATATTTTATGTGGTCTATTTTGTAACGCAAGATTATATGAAAAAAATAGACGGCGAATAAACAAAATGTTACAATCATGCTTTACAAATCAAAAATGGTGTGTTTCGATTATGTTTGAACCAGCTTTATTGCAATTTTACGATATGGTGTAATAAGACTGAGTGTCTGATATAACCAGGAGTCCGGGCCTAATTGAACTACACGGAATAAGGCGGAATCAATGATTTATTGATCGCACTTGTACAAGTACGTTCTACACAATTGACTACTAGCTAGGACACCTAGTAACACGGACGCTGTATTTCATTACAATGGCAAGCAGTCTTAAAGTTGTTCATTGCAGTAACATAATAAAAAGCTAGGTCTTGCATCATTGTGTCAATTGGTACTCTAAACATGGAGCAACGTAGCATATCATGCAATATATTGTAATTAATGTTGCATTTTTATGGAACTATCTAATGTGGCTCTTTAATCCGCCATATTCACGCTGTACTTCGTCTCATGCAAAGCATTTATACGTTTATGCGTACAACATATCTACACCGAGTGCAATATCAATCACCCATCGTCTACTCAGGTGTTATTACCCCCTCCCCCCTCCCCCCTCCCTCCTAAGGTTTACCCCACTGCATAAAAACGCAAAGGCATACGACCCTATGTATAAAACCCCTCTTTTATCATTTGCGGTCATTTTTATGAAAAAAATGTACCATCTATTAAAGGTAGGTTAGGGTATGCCGTCAAAGTTGGGATGTAGGGGGGATTGAGGCTTCGGAAGTCACCATTTTGAAAAATATATGTATGCTATGAGACTGAACTTGCCAGGCACTTTTAAGTGCCTGGCAAGTTCAGAATGATTATTTTCCTTCTTTAAAAGCAAAAACCAATAGATTCCGTTATTTGCGACTTATATAGCAAAATGTGATTTTGGTGCCAATTTTTGCCCAAATCCCCCGATTTTCCGATCCGAACGAATTTATGACATAGTTACGTAACGCCCTTGCCAATTTTTGTGATCTTTGGATCGTTTGATAGGGAGAGGACCATACCTCTCTATTGATAGCAAATTGAAATTCATAGGAGATCTCGTTCTAAAAATTAGGGGAATGGTGCAATAACTCCCCTTGGGTAGAGTTGTTACAAAAAATAGCCTGATTAGACGAGGGTTAAAACGGCAATGCACGTTCTTAAAAAAATATATAAAAAAAACATTTCTGTGCATGAAACCTTCTCATAAGTTCTCGATTTTAATAAATATTTTACATAAGGCCAAATAAAATTAATAGTTTGTCTCAAAGCTCCCGCGCGCATTAGTTTTATCTGATCGTGCGCGTTAGTTTCCCTCAAAATCAGGAAAAAAATGTTTTAACCTTTTTTTCACAAAAAAACTGTGAAAAAACAAATAACAACAATAGTTAATTTTAAATTATTTGGTTTTTATTTTGTTTTTGAGTTCTATAAAGGCCATCATGTAAATATATGAGGGGAGAACATATGGAACTCTTGTAGAATACCACTCAGGACTTCTGTCTCACAAGAAAACAAATCTATAAAAAAAAAAAACATACAAAAAATCGCATTTCGTATTAAATTTTCACGAGTAGGAGAGCTTTGAGGCAAACTATTATTTTAATTTAGCCTAACTGACATATTTTACTTTAATAAGAGATCCTTAAATAAATAATTTAATTATTTTACAATTTGACGGACAATAATCTAGAATCATCTTCATTTTAAGAACTTAAGAAGAGATAATACGGAATATTGAATGCCTATGCACGTGCAATAGTACAAAATACATAATTTGGTCAAATTTAGACTGATCCATTTCACTCGGCTGTGCCTCGTGAAATAGAAAAGTCCAAATTTAACCTCATGATATATTTTGTACTATTGCACTCTCAGGCATTCAATGTTTGCATAATATTTCAAAAATAGAAATGTTCAGATTAACTAATGTCAATTGATACAAATTAAAATTTATTGCACAACTTTTTTTTTTGTGAGGCAGCACATTCGATTAAAAGTCTAACTGATATTTAGTTAAACACAACATATTATCAAAAATCAAATTAAATCATCTGTAAATTTATTATAGAAAGAATAATACCCTAGAAACAAAAAAAAATATTGCCTATTATCTCTTTAACACCAAATATGAATACACCAATACAGCCACATTTAACATGTTTAACAAGTACTTAAAATACAAGAATGAAAGTTCATCTGTGTTGGTATTCATCATAAATTGAAGATTTAACCTTTCATCACAACACAAAATTATGACATACCTCGAATTTTCGCTTGTAAACTTACTCAAAGCTTTGTCGGGAGACTGGCAACCCAGATTAGAGGTTAGTGACCTTTCTGACACGTGACCTCAAAATCGGGTCAAAGACTCTTGGAAGTTTGTATCTAGTGAAGACAGAGACTAAGAACAATGGATAAGTTGTGTTACCATATATAAAAGGTACATCGGAGTCCCTAAAAAGAACATTTGGTGCTTATGGTGTGAGGGTTGCCTTTAAACCCACACAAACTTTACGGCAAAAACTTGTCTCACCCAAGGACAAAACTGAGAAAAAGGACACGGCTGGCGATATTTACCACCTACAGTGATCTGGCAGAACACTAAGGGGCCAATGCACAGAAACGTATATTGGTGAGACAGAAAAACTAGATTTCTGGAGCACCGCCGTCCTAGTAGCACCTCGTCTGAAGTCTCCCAACATATTCATATTGAGTCTCCTTGACACAGTGTTAACTTTGAGGAGATGAAAATCCTAGACAGGGGCTCAAGATACTTTGAAAGAGGAGTTAAGGAGGCCATTTACATCCGTGTCAAACAGCCATCCTTAAACAGAGACGGGGGCCGATACAAACTTCCAAGAGTGTTTGACCCGATTTTGAAGTCACGTGTCCGAAAGGTCACTGACCTCTAATCTGGGTTGCCAGTCTCCCGACGAAGCTTGGAGTTACAAGCGAAAATTCGAGGTATGTCATAATTTTGTGTTGGGATGAAAGGTTAAATCTTCAAATTAAGTACTTAATATGTTTATTTAATTCTTTCCGATACAAGTTAATTTGAAGCACAAGTTAATATAGATTTTTCATTTTCAGCGAGTAAAAATGATGAGTAATTTCATAAAAGCATAACTTTATTTGTCAAATATAATTATTTTATACAACCTCAGTAAAGCTAAGTATTTTTGTCTCAAATTTAAAACTTTTGAAATTATATCATCACTTGTGACACAAGATACAGATTTTTATTACCTCTTTTTATTACTTGATATCTTTATATTTCTTCTACACATATTGCTATATATATTCAACCAATTGTTCAGAAATATTAATAATGATAAGGTTATTGTTGATAAAATATACAGGCAATAATATTATCAGATCGAAATACGTAACATTACATCGTTATTAGAATTAATAATCACAAGCAGCACTTCACTAGACTGCTGAACATAAAATTACGTTTGAATTAGTGGTCCAAGTATCAAGTTAAAAATTCATGTCCAGTTCTTTTGTTGTATATTCCCATATATGGCACAAGAAAATGCATACCGCTAAATAACATAATACTCTGGAGTGGTTGTAATTGAAGTACGATAGAGTTACTAAATCAAATACATCAAGAATTGCAGATAAAACTAATTTGAGGAATTAGGTATGGAAATATAAAGGCGTTCCTTGTGGGCTTACAAAATTGGATGATGTGTAGCTACGGTAAAATGCAAATGACATTCAATATATACATGATTTAAATCCTGTCGGATTCCTACTAGAAATTGACTCATATCAAAATGTTTTGTAAATTTGTCGTGACGAGATATTATATTCTAAATGAAAATTAGAAGTACAGTTTTTCTTACTATATTTCATAATGCAACCCATTTTTAAGCCTGCTGAAATAGATCTTACTGTAAACCAAGCAAAAAGATAACTGATACTTTGTTTAGACGTACAGCTATGCTTAATAATTAGTACCAAACGTTTGATATGTGAAAAAGAGGTAAATTTCAGTTGGCAAAACCAACTAGAAAAAAAACATTGTATCGACTTTAAAATCAAATTAAAGTCCAGCTGCTATGTGGTTATCTGCAGAAATCAACTTTGTACTCTGGGGTTTATAAGAAAACACAATAATGAGTTGAATTTCCCTCTAATGGCATTAACTCAATTGCAGCACTGCTCAAATGGTTGCAGTTAGTTCTAATTAGTATCGAGTCCCATAGAAGCTATGCTTGTTCAGGTGCTCAGTTATTGACGTAAAGTCGAAATTGTCCAATTATTACATTTTCTGCCCTCTAAAACCAAACAATCGTAATTGCGTTTTGTATGTGCATTCACCAATACAACAATTTTGTTAAATGTATAAATAAAATACATAGACGTCTTTTGATGTCGTGCATGATTATCACGATCAAAAGAAAAGACTGACGAAAATGTTTGCTATTGAATAATAGGACATACAATAAGATGGAGGACGTGATTCGAAATTTTACGAGTTTTCTGTACTTGTGATAGTCCAATTGAGATCGCTAGTTGAGTAATCTGTGTGGTTAAATGTAATGGGAATGCTTGCTAGCAAATTGATGCATTCTAAATCGAATTCCTTTATCATGTTGATTATGTGAGAGTTGAATGCATTTTACATGTTTTACAAATTGAGAAATTTGGAAATAAAAAGGGCCACTATAATGGTTAGGTTCTGTACTGAAAATCAACGCCTTTCATTCGTATTTTTATTTTCGCAATGGCAGTACAAATCAATATATTGATTTAGTACATAACATGGGTAAGACACACTATTACAAATTATTCCTCCGTTGCATTAGCCCTACTTGTCGCTTTCTTATCATTATTCGGAAGTATGACACAGTTAAACGTACCCATCATAAAAAGGGATAATAATATGGAGCAAGAAACAGAAGGAGCATTTGCAAATTATACATTACATATCAGTATATAGTAATGTTAACATATGCATGAGTTATTAGCAGAGTGCATTAAGAACTCGAATGAGATGACGTGCTTCTTTACAATTACACTTAGCTCCTTTACTGAGCCCTCATCTCCATTACTTGTTCCATTTACAAGACGTATGTGGGTTCTCAAGTTCCTAAATCGACTTTGCCTATAATACTATCTATGGCGTATACCCTGTCTATTATAAACTACAGTCCCGTTTGACTTTCAAAGCTATATCATGGTGGTGGTGTTTCAATTCATAGACATTATAAGCTGGCTTCCATACTAACCTCAAATTTGTCAAATCCTCCGTAGATAGCTGTCTCACCATGCCACGAAAGAACGCAATAAGTGTATTTTAGTTTCTTTGCTTTGGTTAATTCCAGCAGCAAAAATAAGCAAACGATCAATTCTTTGCCATAACTAGAGAGAGTATCTACTAAAACAAACATGTAAACCTTTAACAGTGGTGGGAGTTGATTAAAATGAATTTAGAGCTTGAAAGAAGTATATAATACATTTTAAAATTTGCTTTATACATTGTGCAGCTGAACTGAGATGAACTATTTTATAAACTTAGCACTGCTAGATATAGCAGTATTAATGGCTTTAGTACTTGCAAATACTTTTAAGCACTTGTGCGAAAAGTAATTTCGTAATAGGGGCCCGGTTTGAGTGTTGAAGTAAAGTGGATGGGCAGGATCTCACGGGGCTCAAAAATAACATCGTACAATTCAATTCTCGTGATAGAAAAAAGTTTAGTTTTAATGGACAAGCTACAGCGCTAAAGAGACAGAAAAAAGGGAAAACTACAGTTCTTGGAAATATTTCAAAGGCGCTTTGTTCCTATTTCACTTATAAATCGTTTTCGCACCTATAATGGTGGACTGATTAATGGTCTTTTTTTCATTCAATGCTTATAAAATGTATATGAAAACTCCTTGATTAGATAGACAAACCGCTTCTCATTACCTTTTTACTCTCCATAAAAGCAACTAAAGACAGGAAGCTTTCTTGTGAGAAAGGCCAAATTTACTTTTGTAACGGTCGTCTATCGTCTTGGATATACAGAAAGGATTTCCAGCGGGAACCTCCCTTTTGCCTTATTAAGCATATTTCTAATGGTACCGATAGAGTCCAAGAACAAATAGAGAAGTAGAAAAATTGATGAAACGCTAAAAGACTTTTGAATGTAGGGATGGACTAGTACTCCATTTCGATTCGTTACAGACCATTACCAACGATTGCATCAAGGCGTCAATGCTTAAGATAAGATCTTGTGCGGTTTAAAAGAAGAGTCATCCACATACTGCACTTAAGTGCCAGAAATGATGCAGTGTTAGTGTTATTCAGATCTCATTCACATTGATATCTTACATGTCGATAGTTTGAAGATAGAAATACAGAATAGGGATATAGCTGGTATGGCTTGCCTAATGGAAGATAAACATCGAGTAAGGTTGGCAAGATCTGCTTATAAGAACACGTATGTGTTATAATAAACTAGCTCTCTCGGGGAACCAGGTTTTTTTTTGCCAAATATACACCCATTATGCTAACCACTTTAATCCAGTTCATTCTTTAAGTAGTCCTCCATTTTAAACATTTTGTAGAAATCCCGAGCGTAGATAAAAGTAGGTCCAATTCATGATATAGTAAGTAAAACTTAAATCCTTTACATGGCTCTTCTTAATGGAATGTCATTAATGGTTTTCGCAAAGTTTTATCGCAAGATGATTGATTTGAAATTTGATCATGAGATCAAAGCAATTATGTATTACTGTTTGAATTTAAATGGGACGAAAAGGGTTGTTTAGTGGATACAGCATATATTTGGTTAATTATACCCTTTACTATTAGAACTGCCCCATCATTTAATTGATTAGAGGATAATTGACTATCTTAGGAGAACCGTTAAACGAGTCACAGCTCTATAAGTACGTTTAACTATCTTGATTAGATAAAAATATTTGCACAAAAAACATATAAACCGCACTTTACAACCTTTGATGGAGTGCTATGGTGGTTCATATTACATAATACATAATATATGTCAGATGAGTGATATTTTTCAATTTGTTATATAAATAAAGTAGTGCATTAAAGTTATCATATTTATAAAGAATATCTTTCTTCTTTTAAAAGTTTACTTAAAAAGGATTTGTGAAAAGATATTCGATGAATACGGCAACAATGATGATTACAATTGTTATTTAGGTCAATGTACGTGTCTTCATGTATTTTTTTTACAAAACATCTATGTCTAGCGCCCTCAGCCACATTCATGTCAGCAATACATTAGGGTAATTATCTCCCAACAATGTTATCATCATCAAATTAACATCAACAAACCATGACCCCGGAATTACAAACTCTCATTATTAACTCGTCATGTTGTACATAACGCATCAAAACATAACAGCAAGATAAATATAAAGTGACATTCTTGAAGCCAATTAAGTCTTTCTCTATTGATAAGAGGGCATGCACTTAACTTAATCCCATGATCTTTTAATCTTTTCCTCAACCATCCCTGTAATATTTGTCTATAAGTAGTTAATGTAAAAGCAGCTGACATAATGAAATTGATTATTACAGCACTCATGATTTTTCTGTGCTATTTCGAAGTGAATAATTATATGTGTACCGCCGCGGCAAAAGGGTCCAGTTGTCGGCTCGTACATGTTGCTCCTTGTAGCATATCTAATGTATGGTATTTGTATTTACACATATTGACATTTCAAGTCACTTTAAGCTTATTATTCATATTCAAGTGGCCAGACTGCCTTATCTCCTAGTCGTTAATGGTACGGCTGTGTTTATTTTTCATTAATTTGGTTTAGAGCGTCCATCGTGGAGAGGACAATCTTTCATATCATATGCTTATACAGACTTCCACAAGCCCTTTTAAATTAAAAGCATGGGATGATTGAAAGTAACTCGCAAGTCCAATTTACTCACACGGATTTCCCCGTTGTGCACTGTCAATTTGAGCTGATGTGGATTTCAATAATAGAAGTGTGGATATAATAAAGTAGTTCAAATCAACATGGAGTCGCTGATGTGATGAGAAAAATGGAATTAAATAAAATGTATCATCATCATCATCATCATCATCCTCATCATCAACATCATCATAATCATCTTCATCATCATCTTCATCATCATCGTCGTCGTCGTCGTCGTCGTCGTCGTCATCATCATCATTATCATCATTTTACTTTTCAAGATTATTTTATGGAATCTTTTCTTTGATGATTGAATTGTTGCAGATATGTACAGGGTGTCCCAATAAAAACACAACGAACTTTGAACTTTTATTTTGAGAGAACAGAGCACAATAGTGAGCAAACGTTACAATAATATTATAGAGTAGACCATTGGCTTTTACAGGATTTTTGTTTTGTTTAATTTGGATCTCTGAATCAAAAGTTATTGCACATTTTGTAAAGACTCGAGAAATCTTGGTGGTCCGATTTGTTAATCTGTAAAGATTCACCTCTGGTGACGTCATTGTACACACGTTGAATGTAAATTGCTAAAAACATCACATGATTAGGAGAACCATCCCTTGAACTCATTTCATTACATAATGACTCAATTTAATGCTGATCTACTTATATTAAGCAGGTTCTTACGTCTGGTTTCAGTCAACCTGTTGCGTCTCCTTGACGGGCCAGATGAATCATGAACTTACTTGAGTTCTTAAACTCCCTTGTCTTCAGTTTGCTTTCGTAGTTTCGGTTAAAGATTTATTATTGGTTGACATTTTTCATTAGAATCCATTTTTTAGACTCTTTTGGTAGAAACTGTATCCTAAACTACCCGATTATCGCACCAGAAGTAACAGATTTAAGGAATATGAGAGTATCAGGAAGATCCGTACTTTAATTGAACATTTTGACCCATTTAAGTTAAAAATGAACTTACAATATCACTTAATGTTAGGTAAAGTTCAGATAAGATTGTTTTAGATTGATTGTGTTGTAATTGGTTGCAGAATTCTCTTCATTTTAAGTTTAAACTTACAAATCGGACCAAAGTAGATTTAAAGAGCTTTCTTAAATTATTCATATATTTTGACTGGAGTGATGAATTGAAATGGGACTAAAAGCATGTTGTAGAGTAGTTACTCTACTTTCGAAAAACATATATTAGTTTCATTTAATCTTTTGGCAACTATTTTTTAATATATTTTTATTTGCTCGTTGCATTAATATTGGGACAAGCTGTATCTGAATTGTTATGCTAAAATGTAATAAGAATGAATGATTGAAGAGACAAAAATACTGAAAACGCTTGTAGATAAAATCACGTGATTAAGATTTGGATTTGTTTGGTAAAATGCAACTTAAATAAGCATTCACATGTATAGAAAAATGTTGTCAACATGTAAATAACGACTTGACCTGGAAATAGTTAAGTAGAAGCCAAAGCATAAGTAACTGATAGTTATCTAACAATATCCCCAAATGGATAGAGCACTATAATACAGGGTCTACTTTCTTACATAAAAAGCGTTTATGGTTAAAATGCATTACGCCATTTGTTTCAGCAAACATGTTATCCTTTGACCAATTGCTTTCACTTTTATGCCCTAAGCGCTGATCTATACTAAGACTCTCATCCTATCTGTGTCCATCTAAAGTGCTGATGTCTTGAAGAGGTGGAGGGGATTTGTAAGCATATTTGTCAGCTGGGAGTCAAACAAATAAATAGATTAAGATAGTACTGATGATAATAACACTGTGAACAAAAAGAAATACAGATAACTTCACGAAAAACAAAATTATATTTTAGCCTGCTGTTTTCTTGTCACGACTCGATCATGTTTAGTAAATTTGATAAAATGATAATAATCACCGGTTTTCGTATCAATTTATTAATTTGATTGATAATGTTTGTTTCGATAAATGATATTGGCATGATTAATAGTAATCATTTATTATGATAATATCAGAGAATGGAAACACAGTGAATAACTCATTTAAATATCAGATATAGCCGACTTTGTGGATTTCAAGATTATATTTTTATGTTTTCTATATGTAGATAGTTACCTTGAGACTAGAATCCTTGTTCGTAATAACCAAGGTATACTATCCATAGAATAAGTAGATCAGACATGCTTGAAGCTCCTTAGATTGTAGCGTCATACCTTTTCCAAACTTCACTTTAAATCATGCAATTTTCCCGAATTTCCATTCATCATGGATGTTTTTTTCATTGAAATCAAGACACTGGATGGATTAGTATTTTTATTGCAATATTGGGGTCAAAAAAGGCTCGTGTGGGAAATTCCCGCAGGGTATACGTTAATAGTTAGCTTTCGCCAATATCACCTCCTATATTGAATGAAAAACATTCGGCACACCTGCCTTTTCTTAACGTAAGATGGTTTAAACCAAAGTATTTAAATATGTAACCCCTTTCAACTGGGTAGCCTAATATAAGTGCATTCTGAGTCAAAAAGTAAGCGTTCAATATATTATATTACTCACCTTATGCACTAGGAATGAAAGTAAAATAAGGTAGGGGGTTACCTCAAGATCTCATAACGCATTGTTTTATTTTAGAATTAAAGGCAAACAGACCAGGAAAGACTATAAGACAGACATCAAACTCGAATCAAATAGGCCTAATATAAAACATTAATAAAAGAATATGGGACTTGTTGCAAATAGTCAAAGAAGTAACCTTAGCTTAGCAATTAATAGTTTTCATTTCGTGAAATCAAACATACAACTCTCTATGAATTAAAAGTTTAACCATTGCTTTTTTTCTAAAAACTAATGGCAACTCTGATCGAATTAAGTCAGTGCAAGATATAGTACCATCGTCTATATAGAACGCTATAAGAAAATCACTTGACTTGTACAGGTGATGTTAATGGATATAACGGGTAGCAGACAAAACAGAAAGATCACCAAAACCCGAACCCATCTGACTATCGTACTTAATTCATTCTAGCATACAAATTTCACAGGCACAGGACAATCACCAACTATCAAGTCTAAATATATTTGCATGCGTTTGTGATGGCTCACCCGAATATCGGGACTTTGCAGATGATATCAATTTTGATTTTATCATTTTATCTATAATAGCATAAATGACAACTTACTTGACAAGGCGATCAAATTTTACAACAGAAAATCTGCTGCAAATTCTTATTATTTTCTTTATTTTTTGTGGATATTTTTACCAGTTTCTTGAAAAGTATTCTGTCGAATCACATTTAAGTCTAAGCTTGTGTAGAGATTAGATAGTTGACTAACCCCCCCCCACACACACACACACACACCAGGATGTCAAGTTACCTTACAGCTATCTGCCTTAGACAACAACCATATCAGTTAATATGCATCTCATCAGTTATGCACCAATATGTCATGAATTCAAGTGTTTATAGTAATTTCCAGCTAATAAGTTAATGACTTATATTACCTGAATATATGCCATTGATTGCTAAAAAAAGAGACTAAAGGTATTTTGCAGTTAAAAGCCTTTTATTTAAAAAAAATTATTTGAATTTTAGTATTCACAGTCATATGAAAGATCATCAATTTAGATGCTTCAATTTCAAATTTCAGTCAAATCGGAACAACCGTTTTGATTTTATGAGCAATTTTGTATTTTTCATTTGCCTATACTTTACTGTATAAATAATATTATGGTTACCATAATATTAATAATTTTTACACATTTTCACCTATATCTCGAAAATGCAACATGTTTCAGCTGTACAATTTCACATGGGCATTGAGAAAAGAATATGAGGAACATTTTGGTACCAAAATCGCAAAAAGTTTGAAAAACTGCAAACCCAATCGGACAGGGCTCCTTTAACAATCCAGAAATTGTAATGGCAATATAAAATATATTTTTGCAAAATGCGCTTTACCTCATGAAATTTTCGTTCTTTTAAAGTACTTCAGACTTAAACTTTGCTTTGTGTATGTAATACTTCAAACTGGTCAAACACAAACTGAACCAATGATTCAATTTAATACCAGAGAAGTGTTGACTCTATAATTATCAACATGAAGGTTAATTGTATTTTGAAAGCCATTAACCCTTACTGACCATACGTGATTTTTCGTTTCTAGCCTATCTCCTCGGAAAGTGAGGGTGAAAAAAATGCGTGTTTTCACCGGGATTCGAACCCGTGACCTGTGGATTCCCAAACGGCCTATACCATTAGTATGCCACCGCCGAGTAGCTGCCAGGGCAGCAATTCCGCTACTATATGGAACCCCCGTCTATGACGTATTTGGACTTAGGACTGTTAGGGTTAAGTGACCATTAAGCCCGGGGACTTTAGTTTCAGCTCGTGGGAACACATATCAAGCGGATGGTGTGTGTTTTTGTGCGATTATGCGGGCGATTATGATAACTCATTTAAGCTAAGGGTCATATTGGGTTTATTGAAAGAGATGCTGTGTACATTACCGTCTATGCTCTTCTAGTATCCGAACATATTTCAGTTCAATTCCGGCGAACATATTCGATAAGGGGAGAGTTCATAAAATCACGGAAATGCGTGCATCGGTGCGATGTGTGCTTTAAATTACGAACCACTTACTTTTAGGTACTTTAATAATATAGTCAGAAAACGTTAAAAAACCCTTATTTATTTAACTATAATATTAAGTGAAAACTCACGATGGATGCCTTCAGGGCTAACGTTCCTTTTTTTGTTTGCCCTCTTTTGTCTTTAGTCTATCCGCTTTTATTGCAATAACGTAACAATATCTCGCCTATTTTATTCCCGTTTAATGTGGTCTGTAACTGTATCGTAGTAATAGGGGCAAACCATTTGATCATATCAAAACCAAGGGTTATTTTTAATGGATTTTAACTATTGTAAGGCTACTGAACTAACCTGGTTTGTTGGAAGATTAAACACCATTATGCATTAGTGTAGTATAGTTAACGTACATAGATATTTTGTTATTTTGGTGTTTACCTGCTGAGCTTACCGGTTTTGATTAGTCAAGAGCATTTTCAAATGCCCTGTAGGTCATTAACTTTATAGAATATATATATGGCTGCGAAAGTGTTGGGAGTGTTAAAATATGAGACACCGAAGTCGACACAAAAATTACTCATAAGAAAAACATTAAAATATGGACTAACATACAATTCTATCAGGTTATGGATACCGCAAAAGAAAGACAGGGTTATGGGATAACTAGAACTAGATCTAGAACGGTTCTTATGCACACCATGAAAATGATAATTTAATTAAATTTTACGCTTTATTGAAGATTAATATACAATGTTGACAATTAATTCAGGTAACAAAGTACTTGGAAGCTATAAGAGCAATGTATTTCCGTCTTTAAAAAATCATAATCGTGTGATTGACT
>JXSR01S062302.1:40532-55818 GCA_000969725.1 Ophiothrix spiculata
GTCCAGTGTGACATAAATAAATCTGTTACATAGAATTATCAGGCACGTCCCAGCTAAAAGCTAAAATCATACCCTAAACACAACCAAATAATATTTTAGTATAATTTAACTTTCATACTACCATCTTCATTGTATTCTATATAAATATCAAATACGAATTCGATATAAGCTTATACAATATAAGTATAGATAATGTTTAATTATAAAAATACACAGAATACATTTATACTAAAAACAGTATCTGATGATTCAGCATGTTCAGATATGTGATTACGTTTGTTATATTTTCTTTTACTAGAGAATGCATTTCATCGTGTCATCTTTCTGCTTGCCAGAATATATTCGCTTGGCTTAGACAATTGAGGCAGATATGTAATGAAAGAGAAATAATTTCCCCTGGTGTAACATGGTAAAAAAAGGAGAAAAGACACACAAATACGCAGTTTTAGACAGTTTTGGACAATGTGAAAAATTGTCAAAGATATAGTTTTCTGACGTCGTATCTGTTTTGATTTGCCGATTTCACTACCAATATCACGTGTACAATGGTGAACCTACATCATTATTGGACTAATGAATTCCACAGAGCTCACATTATGCACCAAAAACTGTCGCTCCATTGTGTAATTAGCTGCAGATAGCATTCAATTGTCAATTCACTGAAGAAATTTAACAATAGATTGTTCAGACAATGCTATTACTGTATTGCCTAATTGAATTGCTTCAAAACTCAACCGGTGGTTGGCTGCCGGTTTTGGGCGGTTCAACTGGTATAAACAATAGCGAACCACCCAGAAACGCCCAGAACTGGCAGACAACTACCGCTTAAGTTTTAAAGCGACCCCTAAATTTTGATCTAGTTCACGACTGTGACAGCGATGTATATCTTGTTTGTTTTATTTTGCTAATGATATTGATTTGGATGTCAGTTAATTACATTTTTATCCATTTTTTTCGATAATGATAAGTGAATGATTATTGTTTTACTCATTTTATAAACAATAAACAATAAAAAAGATACACCACTGAATGTAACATATATAATAGATTCGACGGTATGGTGTTATTAAAGGTTTTTTAGTTCGTCCCTTTATGTGCAATATCAATGTCTGTGTAATAAGTTGACAAATCTACTGTAACAGGCCATGTTTCATTTTGCATAAAAGAAAGTGATGTTTAAATTTGGATTGTTAAATTAATATGTGTACAATTGAGTTTTAGAGCTTAAAAGCGATTTAGAGATTACATAATGAATGAGTGCCTCTGGGTGGAAACATAGTAGTGGGTCTCGTATGCTTTTAGTCTGCATACTATTGTAGTATAATTGGTGAAGACACTACTATAGTGGGTCACCTGCATACTGCAATTATGCTCTGCTGAAATAATGGCATCACTCTAATCTCAGCTCATCTCATCTCATCTACAGTACTCAGTCTTTAATGCATGGTTAAGCCTCAAGAAGTTCAATGGATTAAAATATTTAGATTTTGTTAAAATGTATCTAAATAATTGCATGTAGTACATCCCCGGAAAAGGCGTCCCATAATATATCGAAATGGTAATGGTGAATACAGGATCACAGATGATAAAATCAAGGAAGCTGAGCCGTTTGGTTTTCTCAAACCTATCAATTTCATATTGCAACTGAATCACTACTAAGTCAAAGTTGACATACAACAAGGAAATTCTTTCAACGAAGGACACAAGTGGATGCTTTTATAAAACACTGGCACTCTGACCAAAGATTTATTGTCGTGAGTGGGAATAACATTCACTTTGACCATTAAAATACTTGGATATAAAAGAACTTTTATTTTATAGTGATTTCCGCAAACATTCTCAATTAAACATGTTTTATCACATATATCGAATATCATATTCTCATTTAGACTGACATGCATTGGACAAAGTACACATTAACACTCTTAATTCTCTCCTAAACAGCAATTTAGATGTTTTCTGTTTTACTGAATAGCTTTATTGAATTATCAAAAAAGCTTTTCCTACTTTCGTACTTTAAACGATTGTATTCAGATAACATTATTGAAGTGAGTTTATAGATGTGTTTCTGTACTTATAAAAAGACGTAACCTTGATGTTTTTATTCATAAAAAACTATTCATTCTTCATTCTGGTATATATTTTATAAACTAAGAAAAGTGAACTATTTGAATAGTTTTACATCATTTAAAGACAAGCCTAAGTCCGATAGCTCCCTCTGCAACATATACAGTATGTAAATGTATCCTAATAATAATAATTACAAGATCAACTGTGCCACTATGATTTTGACTTGGACGAAGAAATGCTTTTCAGTGGCGTGAAAGACATTTTTAGTGATTTTAGATATTGTAAGTATAAGTTGCAGAAGGGAGATATTGGAGCTGGGTCTGTCTTGGAATGTTGCATGATATTTTACTCTCTTGTTTCTCTGTTATATGTTCCATATGCCCAGCAGAATTAAGTAAAAAAGAAATCTATATACATACAAGCTAATGTTTATAAAACAGGTGAAACTTAATGTTAAAACATTGCGGTCCTCAAATGCCTATCTAGACTATAAACCAAGTAAAATAAAATTTCTAATAACAACATTCACAATATTTACATAAACAAATATCACTCTGTACATGCTGTAGGAAGTGACTTTTGCAGGAAAACGTGATGGTTATGCAACCAATGTACGGATTCATGAAATTATATATGAATCGGCTGCAGGATCTTAAATTCCGTTTTATGTATGTTGAAAAAACCTTCTTTAAATCATCAGCAGCTGAAGAACTATCGACCTGTCTCGAACCTGCCAATTCTTGGTAAGTTGATCGAGCGCGTTGTATCATCTCAGGTCGCCACCTATGTTGACTCCAACCTTATTGATGAACCTCTTCAGTCTGCATACCGGCACGGGCATAGCACGGATACTGCTCTTCTTACAGTTCAATATTCATTCTTACGTGCTATTGACGATAGATCGACTCTCAAGAAATGCTGAACAAACATCAATATGGTTACTTTCCTGCCAGTCTTCGTTTGGCCATAATTACACCGATTTTGAAAAAGCCTTCTTTAAATCATCAGCAGCCGAAGAACTATCGCCCTGTCTCGAATCTGCCATTTCTTGGTAAGTTGATTGAGCGCGTTGTGTCATCTCAGGTCGCCACCTATGTTGACTCCAACCTCATTGGTGAACCTCTTCAGTCTGCATACCGGCACGGGCATAGCACGGATACTGCTCAATATTCATTCCTACGTGCTATTGACGATAGAAAGGCAGTTCTCCTTGTTATGATCGATATATCGGCTGCATTCGATACAGTCGACCATGACATACTTTTGCGGCGACTGTCTGATGATTTTGGCATTCATGGGCTTCCTTTGGATTGGTTTGTGTCGTATCTAGACAATCGTTGGTCTCAGGTGCGTGTTTCAGGTTCACTCTCCTCACAGACACAGCTCACGTACGGTGTCCCCAGAAGGTCTGTCATCGGGCCACAGATGTTTACATACTACTCTTATGTCATTGGTCATATTATTCGTCAGCATCAAATCCAATATCATATTTACGCTGATGACATCCAACTTTTCTTGTCCTTTGACCCAAGCATCCCCGGTGATTCCGCTTGTTCGATGTTTTAACTTTCCCGATGTGTTACAGATTTGCAAACTTGGATGACTGTGAATAAATTGATGATGAATCCTGAAAAAAAAACCAGAATTTTTCATATGTTCCTCGACTGCTCACTCTGATCAGCTTGCTAACCTAACCCTTCATCTTAACGATGAAGTGGTGATCAAACCATCACCATTTGTTAAGAATCTCGGTTCTTATTTTGATCAACATATGAAGATGGACAAACATATTAACCACCTATGTCGCTCATTAAACTTTCAATTGAGAAACATCAACAGAATCCGACGATTTCTCGATTTTGAGTCATGTCATCATGCCATTCGTTCGTTGATCCTCTCTAGACTGGATTATTGTAGCACGCTCCTCAACGGCATTTCCGCCTTCAGAGGATACAAAATAGATCTGCCAGGCTCATTTTTCAGAAACCCGAGTTAACCCACACTTCCCCTCTCATTAAAACACTCCATTGGCTTCCTGTGAAACAACGCATCCATTACCGCACTCTTGTTCATATGTTTCAATCCCTGAGTGGTGTTTCTCCAAACTACCTTTCTTCGCTTATCCAAACTCGCCAGATAGATGCTTATGCCCTTAGATCCTCCACATCTTCTTACTGTACTGTTCAACGAACACGTACAGTTACTGGTTACAGGGTCTTCTCTGTTTGTGGTCCTCGTCTGTGGAATAGTTTGCCTTCCATGATGAAGAATATCAGTTCATCTGCCACTTACAAAAAGTCCCTGAAAACCCACCTTTTCCCTAAATGATTGGTTGTTTTCTTCATCTTTCTTTTTATTTTCTATCAAGCGCTTTGTATCCTATGGTCAAAATGCGCTATATAAATGCAAATTGTTGTTGTTGTTATTAAATATGATTTGAATGTCCCTCTAATGATATCAAATTAAATGATCGCAGTTGTCGAGTCCCAACAAGCTGGGCTTAATCAGGTGCTCAGTTATTGACGTAAAGTCGACATTGTCCAATTATTAAATTGTCTTTCCTCTAAAACCAAACAATCGTAATTGCATTTAATATTTGTATTCACCAATACATTCATTTTGGTAAATTAAAAGAATTGTGTAAAAGTATTTTGATGCCGAGCCACAATCAAGACAGGACTGACGGAAATAAAAAGATAAAATAAATAAATAATAAATTAAACAAAACAACACAAAGAGGATCTGCAATTAGATGTACGACGCTATTCAAAGTTTTGACGAGGTTAAACATGTTAAATGTAATGAGATTGCTCGCTAGCAAATTGATGCTATCTAAAACGAAATCCTTCACCAGGTTGATTGTCTGAGAAGTCGAATGCAGTTTACCAATTGAGAAATTGAGAAATAAGAAAGGGCATAATGGTTAACTTATGTATTTAAAATCAACGCCTTGCATTGATAAATAAACTAAAATATTGATTAAGAACATTACATGATATGGGTAAGACACAATATTACAAATTGTTGCTCCGTTGCATTAACCCTATCTTTCGCTTTCATATCATTATCAGAAGTATAACATGATTTACAAAACGTGCCGATTATAAAAAGGAACACTAGGGTAGAAGCAGAAAATGGCAGGAGAATTTTTAAAGTATACATGACATATCAGTACACAGTAGTGTTAACATATGCATGAGTTACTGGCAGAGGGCATTAAGAACTCGAATGAGATGACGTGTTTCTTTAGCATTACACTTAGCTCCTTTACTGAGCCCTCATCTCCATTTCCTTGTTCCATTTACCAGACGTACGTATGTGGGTTCTCAAGTTCCCAATTTGACTTTGCCTCTAATATCTCTTGAGTATACTCCGTCTATTAGGCCAAGTAACAAAAATAACCAGTTGATCGTCCCCGCCCTAACTAATTTTTCAGAGATTCCAAACCTTTTGTTATTTTTCTTCGTTTGCTTGATTCCTTAATATCAGAGGAGGTTGAGGTGTAAAATAGTCAATACAAGTGTTAGGGTATCGTTCTAACTAAATTAACATAATGTCTCCATCTCGGAGCTAGAAAGTGTAGAGAAATGAAGAAATAACATTGGCCTCCTTGTAACAATGGCAAATATTCAGTTATTGAAAATTAGCCAAAAATGAATAGTAAATTGCTGAAAATTAACAACAAATCAGGACCTCCTTCACCAACCTTTTAAAGTCTGGATGATCAACTTGTAATTTTTGTTACTCTGCCTTATATACAACATTCCCGTTTGGCTTTCAAAACAATATAATGATGGTGTTTTACTTCAAAGCTGGCTTCCATACTAGTCTGAAACTCTCAAATCCTTCGTAGATAGCTACCTCGGCATTACAGAACGCAATATGTGTATTTTAGAAAGGTAGCAAACTACTTTCTGTTCCCTCGGATAATTCCAGAAGAAATAATCAGACGATCAATTATCTGTCATAACTTAAAGGGGCATTGGAAAAGTTCAGCCTCATCCCCAAACTTTTCCTGCACCATCGGAAGTGTTAGTGGTAATAATGACAGCATGCAAAGTTTCATTGTCAAATTCAAACCCTATATATCAAAATATTTAGATATTCTCTTATTTTTAATTATCGTTGTCGACAACGATAAATACTGCCCTCTATAGTCGAATTTCTAGAATTGGTCCTTTCAGGAGATTTTATGAAAATTCCAAATTTCTTTTGAATGTTCTGCAATCTATGATGTGAAAGGAATGTTTAACAATCAAATCTTTGGATCTTTCTCACTGTATAGCATCAATAAATACGTTTAAAGATTAGCCTCATACCCAAAATCAACAAATAAAATAAAATTCAAATTTTTGACTTTTTAGAAGGTTTTGATCAAAAATTTCGCGATATCTGGTATTGACTGAGTTATTTTCTAACATAGGATGTGTAAATCATCTACAAACAAAATTTCAAAATTTTGTCCAATGCCCCTTTAAAACAGTATCTACTAAATGAAACGTGTATATACAGCCTTCAACTGTGGTGGGAGTTGATTAAAGTGAACTTAGAGCTTGAAAGAAGTATATATATATATTAAATTTGCTTTATACATTGTGCAGCTAAATTGATAAAAACTACTTTATAAACTAAGCAGTTTGAGTACTTGGAAATATTTCTGAAGGCCTCACTACACGAGGACTTTTTTCGACGCATGTTTTGTGTTCAATTTCCTGTCCTAGAGGATTAAATTTAATCACTTGCGACTTCTCTCAAAATACACGAGGCAATATTGATGATATTTTACCGAAGGTCACTGAATGATAGCATTGAGGTAATGATTTATTATAGGCCTACATACATACAAAACATAAGTAATACCCTAAACCATATCAAAGCCAAATAATAATAGGAATTTTGTTAAACATCGGAGGAATGGATCAAAAGTATGAAACGGGCCGAAATGTAAGGGTTATTGTTACAGAGGGTTAGAGTTGGGATTAGAATAATGGTCCAGGGAACCACTCTCCTCTAGTCATATTTTTATCATAAGCAAGCAAAATAAAAAAAGCGTAAACTCAAGAACAGTGGCATGCGCAGGAATTTTAAAAGGGGGGGGGGGGGGAGGTAGAAGTTTCCCCGACAAAAAAGTTTTGGGGGATGTTTTTAAAAAATTAAAAAAAAAAAAAAAAAAAAAAAAAAACAGGGTATTACAATCGCACACACGACTCTTATCGATATTAATTTGATTTTCTCAACAAAAATTACATGACGTAATAACATCATGACATTGTAAAACGATTTTTAAATATTGCCAAAAAATTTTTTTCCGCCATAGTGGAAAATACCACTAAGGGCCATTTCAGCCATTTTCATTTCAGCCGACTGCCTCTTTTCCTCGACTCTGTCTCTTTTCGCCGACTTTTCTCGTGACTGCCCCCCCCCCCCCCACCTTTGCGCACGCTACTGCCCAGGAAGAAATACTCACACAGCGATGAGGAGCCCTATTGACCGTGTTTAGGGCATCTTTCGGGGCAAATTTGGGCAATAATTTCCGGGCACAGGTTTTTTTTTTAAACTAAAGTGTACCCTTTATACTTAAGTAAAAAAATCAAGTTATAGCTGAACTTATCAAATTGACAAAAAATTTCCATGTATCTCCAGTTTGTTTCCCCCGTCTCATTTTACTGAGATGGTTAAACGTAAACCCCTTGGTTACCACCCCCCCCCCTTATGAAATTGAAATTGGAGTGCTAAAAGTTGCTTTGTTATACCATGATATAATGTAGGGTATCCTCTATCCATTGATACCAAAATCATGGAAATCGGCCAAGACGTTACGTAATTATGACGTCATTAGTACTTGCGAGCCAATAAATCGAAATTTTGCTTTAAAAGTTGTAAATATCGAAATTTTGTCGTGTTTTTTGCTTATAAAGAAGGGAAATGGTGTTTCTAATATGTTCTGTAAGTTTAAGGCGAATACCATGCAGATAGTTTTCAAAATAACGACTTACAATTTTCGCAGGTGGCAACCACCTCCCCCTACCTTCCGACTTTGACGAGGTACCCTGACCCCCTGAAGGTGGTACCTACGATTTTTGTCGCTAAAATGACCGCAAAGGATGAACTTACAACTACCCAAACCCCTAAGGCATATTCATTTGTGTTTTTATGCGACAGGGAATCATCCATTAGGGGGTTGGTAACCCCCCCCCCCTCCTTGGTAAGACAAGGGTTAAAGCGTTGGTGAAAGGACGGAAACTTTTAAAAGGTTCCAATAAGTTTGAGGTTTTGGATTTGATCTTTGGTTTGGATTAGGGTCCGTCATGTGAGTGCAAGAAAGTCGCAAAAGTCCAAAAATCTCACATGATAAGTTTAAATCGTTATCAGAAGTGAATAAAAACAATGATGACACATTTCATTCATTCTGACTTTTGAAAATATATTGGTCCTCTTACAGGTACTACAATGCACTGAGTGACTAAAGTATGAAAAATAATAAATAAATAAATATATATATATATAAATAAATAAATATATAAATAAATAATCATTGGAGAACTCGAAATTTCGAGAAGCAATCAGTTGGCAACAATTTGAATTCACTTATGGGGACATGGAACAAAAATGTAATGCTAATTTTCTGTCAGATACAGATTTAGAAGGTATTTACACCTGGTAGTGAAATTTCTGGTTCCTGTTCCCCAAATCATATTTCTGCAGGTAGTTGATTTACGCGGTAACATTTTCCGTCCATAGATATAGGTAAGTATTCCAGGTCGTATGATCTTCACCGATCAATGCCGATTAAGCTACTTAAAATACAATTTTCTATTCATAACAGGCGCCGATTTCTAGCCCCTGGTTCTATTCCCCGCCTGTATCAGGCCTAGAGGATTACGTCTCATTAAAATCAGGAAAGTAGGTAAAATACACGAAGCAATTTTCTTGCGTGACACATTTTGAAGCAAACAATCTTGAAAACAGGCATGAAATCTGGCGTGAAGGAGTATTTCGAAGCAAGTTGGTAAAATACACGGGCACATTTTCTGGCCTGGACCAATAAGTCCTGAAAAAAGTCCGCGTGTAGAGAGGGCTTAAGCACTTCTGCGCAAAGAAATTTCGTAATAGGCGCCCGTTTTGAGTGTTGAAATTAAATTGGATGGGCAGGATCTCGTGGGGCTCAAAAATAACATCACACATTTCAACTAGACAATAGTTTAGTTTTAACGAACAAGCTACAACTCCCATGATATACATAGTTTTATTAGGAGATTGAAATAGCAAAATATAGATGATCATATTTTAAACTTTAAAATGTATTACACAAAAGGACTTAATGCGCATATTATGAAAATTAATTAAGTAAGAGAGTGAAAAAAGAGAACATGCATCCGGGTTCATTATTCGACGGCATATTTGTTTCTTTGTCTTTACTAAGTAAAATGGAAGTTCAACTTGTTGTACTGTAGTATTTTGTTGATATCTATCAAGAATCAATCTTGTCAATTTCTTGAGAGACTAATGTATGGCTGCATTAGACGCGAAGTGTTAATACCTTATGGTTTAAAGTCATTAAGGAATTAAGGCAAATCGAATAGTCGCAAATAGTTTCGAAAAATGTATTCATTTCATATGCTTTAAAAGTAAGAAAATGCTTTAGAATTGCTTAATGAAAATGAGAAGGTTATCTAATGAACATGAACACATCTACTTTTTGTCTATTCTTGGAAATATTTCAAAGCTATTTGTTCCTATTTCACGTATAGATCTTTTTCGCATCTATAATGGTTGGCTGATTAATGGTCATTTTTTTCATTCCATGCATGTTTGATGCATGCGAAATACTCAGTGATTAGATAGACAAACCACTTCTAATTACCTTTTTATTCTCCATATAAGCAACTAAAGACGGGAAGCTTTCTTTTGCAACGGTCGTCTATCGTCTTGGATATACAGAAAGGATTTCCCGCGGGAACCTCCCTTTTGCCATATAAAGCATATTGCTAATGGTACCGATAGAGTCCAATAACAAATAGAGAAGTAGAAAAAATGATGACACGCTAAAGACTTCTGAATGTAGGGATGGACTAGCACTCCATTTCGATTCGTTACAGGCCATTACCAACGATTACATCAAGGCGATAAGATCTAGTAAGGTGAAAAGAAGAGTCATCCACATACTGCACTTAAGCGCCAGAAATGATGCAGTGTCATTCAAATCTAATTCACATTGATAACTTACATTTCGATAGTTTGAAGATAGAAATCGAGAATAGAGATATAGCTGGTATGGCTTGCCTAATGGAATATAAATATTGAGTAAGGTTGGCAAGATCTGCTTATTAGAACACGTGTGTACTATAATGGACTAGCTCTCTCGGGGGGAACCAGGATTTTTGCAATATATACATCCCATATGCTAACCACTTTAACCTAGTTCATTCTTTTAGTAGTCCTTCATTTCCTTTAAACATTTTGTGGACAACCCGAGCGTAGATAAAAGTAGGTCCAACTCATGATGTAGTAAGTAAAACTTAAATCCTTCACATGGCTCTTCCATTAATGGGGTGTCATTAATGGTTTTCGCAAAGTTTTATCGCAAGATGAGTGATTTGAAATTTGATCATCAGACCAAAGCCATAGTACTGTTTGAATTTAACTGGGATGAAAAGGGTTGTTTAGTGGATGCAGCATATATGGGGTTAAAGATACCCTTTGAGTCGTAGTACTATTAGAACTGCCCAATCATTTAATTGATTAGAAGATAATGGACTATAGGAGAACCGTTAAACGAGTCACAGCTCGATAAGTATTTTTAACTATCTTGATGAGATAAAAAAAATCTTTGCAGAAAAAACCCCATGTAAACCGCACTTTGCAACTTGTTTTGGAGTGCTATGGTGGTTCATAATGCATAATACATAACATGTGTCAGATGAGTGATATTTGTAAATTTGTTATATAAGTAAAGTGCATATTTATAAAGAATATCTTTCTGCTTTTAAAAATTTACTTAAAAGGTATTCGATGAATACGGCAAGGATTACTCATGATGTTGACGACGTTGATGATTACAATTCTGATATAGGTCAATTTACGTGTCATTTTGTTTTTCACAAAACATCTTTGGCTAGCACCTCAGCCACATTCATGTTGGCAAAACATTAGGGTAATTATCTCCCAACAATGTCTTTATCAAATTTACATCAACAAACCATGACCCCGGAATTACAAACTCTCTTTATTAACTCGTCATGTTGTACATAACACATCAAAACATAACAGCAAGCTAAATATAAATTTACATTCTTGAAGCCAATTAAGTCTTTCTCTATTGACAAGAGGGCATGCACTTAACTTAATCCCATGATCTTTTAATCTTTTCCTCAACCATCCCTGTAATATTTGTCTCCACTTAAGTAGTTAATGTAAAAGCAGCTGATATAATGAAATTGATTTATCACAGCGCCCCTAATGTTTCTTTGCTATTTAGAAGTGAATATTTATTATATTGAGATTTCAATTCACTTTAAGTTTATTATTTTTATTCAAGTGATCAGACCGCCTTATCTCCTAGTCGTAAATGGTATGGCTGTTTATTTTTGAATTAAAAGCAAACAGACCAGAAAAATATTATAAGACAGACATCAAACCCGAATCAAATAATATAAAATGTTAATAAAAGAATATGGGACTTGCTTAAAACTGTCAAAAAAAAACCCCTTACCTTAACAATTAATAGTTGTCATTATGTGAAAACAAACATAACAACTCTCTATAAATTAAAAGATTAACCATTGCTTCTGTTTATCAAGATAGTGATTGTTTCTCTTCTAGATAGGAAAAACAAAACAAAACAAAAAGTCAAGAAAAACTAATGGAAATTCTGATCACATAAGTCAGTGCAATAGGTAGTACCTTCTTTATCCCGTGTTTATCAGCGCTGTCATAACACTTCTAAACGATGCGTTAAGATTAGTAGATTCAGCTCAGATTATTATAGATACTCCTTTATTGTTTCCTTGCATTTCCAATCTGAACTAATTTTATTCTAGACACAAAGTTTATATCCTAAAAGCCTCACTTAGTCTTAGTTGAGATGAAATTAGCTTAAAGGAGTAGTTTAAAGATTCTTTACATTACTTTACTCAATGTACTCAACCGCCATTAACCGACAACGTGCCGCCAGACCATGTCCATGATGAGGGTTAACTGGTTCCTTTTAACTCCCAGTAAGTGGTTGAGTGTGATTCAATCGGTTAATTGTAAGTGCCAGGAGACACATAGAAACCGGTCTTACCGTCGTTGCCTGAATACATGCCATTGATTGTTAGAAAAAAGAAACTAAAAGTATTGCAGTAAAAAGCCTTAAACAATTCAGAAATCGTAATAGCAATATAAAATTGATTTTAGCAAAATGCGCCTCACCCCAATAAAGTGTCACTCTTTTATAATACATCAGACTTAAACTTTGCTTTGTGTATGTCGATATTGTAACCCAATATGAACAAATGATTCAATTACCAGAGTAGTGTTGACTTAATAATTATTAACATGCAGATTAATGGTATTTTGAAAGCCATTAATTGAACATTAAGCCAGGGGATTTTATTTCCTGCTCATGAGAATACATATCAAGTGGATGGTGTGTGTTTGTGTGCGATTATAATAACGCATTTTAGCTAAGGGTCATATTGGGTTAATTGAAAGAGATGCTGTGTAAGTGATCTTCTAGAATTCCGGCGGACATATTGGATAAGAGTTGAGTTCGTAAAATCACGGAAATGCTTGCATCGGTGCGATCTGTCCTTTAAATGAAGAACCGCTACTTTTTAGGTACTTTGATAATAATAGTAAGAAAACGTTAAGAAAAACCTTATTTATTTTAAGTGAAAACTCACGATGGATGCCTTTGGGGCTAAGGTTCATTTTTCTTTTGTCATTAGTCTATCCGCTTTTATTGCAATAACGTAACAATGCCATGCCTATTTTATTTCCTTTTCATGAGGTATGCAACACAAAAGGGGCAAACCATTTGATCATATCTCAAGCAAGTTTGGCCTAATAGTACAAGAGCAACACCAAACCAACCTTTTTGTGGAAGTTAAGCGAGAACGAAGTCGACACAAAAATTACTTATAGGTAAAAAACATTAAACTATGGACAAACATACAATTCTATCAGGTTCTGGATACCGCAAAAGAAAGACAGGGTTATGGGACAACTAGAACTACAATCAGGGAAGAAAGTCTTGGCACAATTATCTGTGAATGTCATTGATTTTGCACGCTTTCCCCGTCCCCCACTCAATGTTGATCCGTACACATGGATCATCTTTACATCCAACATTGAAACAGGGGTGAGGAAGGGGATGGTCAGAAGAGAAGAGTTCTTCATTGCCTTTAACTTTATCCATCTCTTACTGCAATTTCTAGTGTTTTAAACGGATGAATGCACCTGAAAAGACTGTAGTATTCCAACGACTTTTTTCCCTGATTGTAGATCTAGAATCAATTATGGTTCTTATACCCATCATGTAGTTGATAATTAGTAAGTCCAATAATACTTATGTTATACCGATGCTATGAGCAGACATCTTAATTGCGATAAATCTTCATCTTGAACAACATTATAATATGTTGTAATTTAATTAAAATTCAAGCTCTATTGTAGTTAATATACAATGTTGTCAATTAATTAATTTTACAAAGTACTTGGAAGCTTTAAGAGCAATGTATTTCCGTGTTTAAAAAATCATAATTATGCGATTGACTTGATCTCGTATTCAATTACAGCAAAAGGATTATAAATGGATTGACTCAGTTGTTATATCGTTCATTTCAAAAGTTAAATACTGTTATGACGTACAAGAAATGTTTCTGGCGATGAGCTTCAATCCGTATCAAAGTACTAATAAGTACATAAAATAAAGAGGTTTGCTCCAACTTTAATACCATTGCACTTTATTACTTTGCAATAAAGAAATGCGCAGTATAATACTAGTCTTTTATTTCAAGACAATGTACACTATACCTCTCGCTGTAGTTAATATTAAAATGCACTTCATTTATTTCAGTGCCATATGTTACAAAGATTTAATGATATCTTATCCAAATTAAATTTGATTGATTGGAAGAGGACATTAGCAGTTTCGTAATATAAATAACAACCGAATTTATACATGTGTATGTTACTAATTGTTGGCGCAGAAATGAAGCAGTATTAAAATTATAGTACCTCTTATATAGTAGGTAGACATCTTATGTTGTGATAAATTAGTGGATTTTTATATCGATTGGATCCACTAACTATTCATATTTCTCTGCTAGATTTTTCTCATTTCTTGATAATGAGTTTTCTTTTTCATGTCCCCCAGTACATCACAATATAGTCTATTCTTATTTGTTAATGCAAAGTTGAAATTGAATCTCTTTTTAGTACAAGCTATCGAGAAATTACTAACTCATAAAGTCATGACAATATTATGAGATTGCTTCACGAGATAGACTGATTGAAATGATGATTTGCTGCATCCAAATCATCTATTATAGAGGTATTTAATTGAGAACGTCTTATTATTTATTATTATTGTTGTTGCTAGATTATTCAAGACGCTTATTTCTTGCTTTTGCATCAGTTTCTTTTATTTGTCAACCCTTTGATGATACAGGGTGTTCAAAAATTAACTGCACATTTTTCAATGAAATAACATTAAAACCGAGATTCGTATTACATCTCTAGACATATGTTATGTGAACCTGAATTATTTGTTTTTCTTGATTAATTAATTATTTAATTGAGATATTTGATTGCAACAAAAAGGGATTTTTTTCTGAGTGAATTTTATCTTGCAATCTTGTCTAATTTCCCAGTCTATAAAAATAGGCAAATTGCATGAACCTATCAGATGATCATGGGAATTTCCAAACATGGAATAAGTTGTGTTAACTTGATGTAATATAAATGTGCTTGGGCAATTCCCCACATGTAAATACTGTATGCTGTGCTATACTATGCTTAATATGAGAATGATATAATGTGGGATTTTTTTCTGGAAAAGACTGTGGCTCGGGCCTTGTGATATTTTGTTGGAGTTAGAAAGATAGCTAAAACTTGGCTGGATGGAGTTATACAGATGATTGGAGTTACAGAAGTCTTTGGATGGAGATTAGAGTTGTGATACATGTACTTTGGATAATTAACCCTTGTCTTACCAAGGGGGGGGGGGGGG
>JXSR01S062302.1:67259-84829 GCA_000969725.1 Ophiothrix spiculata
TCCGGGCCAGTGATCTGAACAAAACAGTCATATATTGTCCTTTATAATGTACAATGTGAAGGACTATAGATATGTTTCACCTTCACAAGCTATGATTTTACTAGTTGATTTTATTCAATTTTCCCTAGTTTAACATGGTAAACAATTATGATTATGTGGTTGTGTACATGTATTGTAGATTAAAGGACAGGATTGAGTTAAGGTATAGGGTTAGTTTTAGCCAGATTGAGTTAAAATGTTCTACGTCGATTTTACGTCAGGACTGTTTGACATACGTACATACATCGATTATGACTGCATAGTAAGATTGTAAGATTGTGACAATGTAGTCATTGCCACATATCATTAATTATTCATGAAATGATGTGACTGGATAGAAACTTAAAATTACACATACACGTACATCCACAAAATCCACCCCTTCGAATACTAAGGCAGTTGAACTGCTGTAACACTAAGGTATCCCCTGAATGTAACACACACTCTTTCACACATCTCCAAATCTTTCACTACTTCTTAAATTAGGGAGCAAAAGTTGAATTTGTTACAAATTGTTCGATGACTGATTGGTACGTGATGATATACAGCGACAGAAAGGGTGTGTTTTACTTGGCAACAACTGTTAATCGTTAATCGAGTAACAAGTTGAAACCAATTGGTTTTGATGATAAATGTGCGTTAAAAAACAATCACGAAATATATGTCATTTGTTACAGATTGTTAAAGGAGCTTGACCTTTAAGGCATTGGTATCTATATATTTTGGTACTATATGCTGTTAGATCACAGTTAGCTATTACTTGGTATCTACTTGCAAACAAAACCTAACTAGAGCAATTGTGATCCATGGCCATGACAAACATTGACAGTTGACACCTTAATTTTTGAAATCAGACAACGTTGAAAATTTAAATTTTTTGGTGACCTTTGACCTCTAAGATAAGGTCGGACAAAAAGATCACTATGACAACTTTTGATCTCTGATTCAAGACAAATAATTTGACACCCTATTTTTTGTTAATTGAACAAACTTAAAAACTGAGGATTCGTACCTGAGTTGTTTTTTTCGTGAAAATCGTTTTTGCCCTCAATTGACCTCAGATGATCTTTGACCCCATGTAGGTTACCTAACATAATTGGCTAGCCCGCTGCTACTTTGGACCAAGTTTGATGAAAATCTGTGGATAACCTTTAAAGATATGGATGATCAAATTGTTGGTGGAAAGAAAGAAAGAAGAAGAAGAAACGGATCAAAACAAGCCATTTTTGGATTGCATCCTAAATGGAAAAAAAGTGTGTAAAATAGAATCTGGTAAATCTTGTAGAAACAGAGCAATACACAAAAGGAAAAAAACATTTGTTACCAATAGGTGAGTGGCTGCTGTTTTCTCATATTTTGTTATATTTTCTTTAATGTGAAGTGGATTGATAATCATTACTATGCAACCAAACAACGTACAGTATATGCAGTGTTAACATTACTTCGTATTTTCTTTCCACGTTAGCTCCTACATAGTTTCATGAATTTTAACAAAATTTGGTAATGTGCATGGTACTAATTTGATATTAACCCCGCTGTGACTTCAAGGCTAGTTATAGAGATCAAAATGCTGGTTGTTTTGATAAGTGTTAAAATAATGGTGGTACTCTTTTATACATTTAACTGTCTTTTGATCACGATTTACAACCTAAAACTTTAAAATAATTTGAGGATAAGGAATGGAGCATAAACATTACTTTTATTCATGCATGTTTTGCAGTTGGCGACAAATTGAATTCATGTTTTATGTCCACAACAAGCCTTATAACATGGAATATATCAGTGCATTGAGTGTAATATGGACTGGTGTGCCCTAGAGAATTGGATTCGGGTTTAATCTAGTTGATTGTCATTGCTGCGTATGATTGCCTTGAATGTGTTGCACACAACTGCGTATTATCGCCCTGTGCATGTTTAACAATAATGACAGATTTGCAGTCGTTTCGGGAATTATATTTTTGATATGGCGGTCTTGTTGCCATCGCCACTCTATTATACAGTATGTAGATTTTATAATATTGCGCCCCAGTAACATTAATATACTATGAAAGTTCTACATTTAAATTACAATGTGAGGTATCTGACCCTCTGGATAAAAATGTTTTGTAACATAACTCGGCCGTGAAATTTGACATGGGTTATGAGAAAAATATGAGCAACATTATGGTACCAAAATCTTATCATGTTAGAAAAAAAAGTTGATGCAATCGGATTCATGCTTCTTTAATGGTAAAGGAGTTTGACAATAATTCATGTTAAAAGAAAACAATTGTGTAGTATTATAAAGTACAAATGAATAATCCTGTAGAGTCGGTTGTAGCATGACTGCAATCTTACATTGGTTTGAAGTTATTCGGATAAATAAGGCAATTTGCTTCAAACAGTGCTTCATGGACATACTTGTTTCACAGACTCAGTAATGTTGGCCTTCTATATCATCAATATTGCTCACTTGTGAAGCCCTGTGAGGAGGCCCGACAGATTGTTCCTTGTTTTGATTATAAAACATGGTAAATTAATGCGTCGAAAATGAAAATAAAGAGGTTGTAATAAAGTATAGAAACAAAGCAATGTGATCAGATAACTACATTAATTGTATTTATAGCATAGTGAGATCTCTTTTTTATTTTATAAAAAATGCCTTACCGAAAACAAGTCTTTAAAAACTTGATGAACATATATTTAAAAATAAAACAATGGGGACACCACAGGTAGAGATGCATATCCGATATTTGGTTTTACTGATATAATTTAAGGCAAATACTCAGAGATGTAAACATCACGAACTTGGTATAACTATGTGTCTTCGTGGTGAAAAAAGTTAATTCACTTGATGAACATTCGTTTAGGAAACTCTAGAAGTGCTTGCAGTATCCAGACACATAAAAGACATCATCAGTTATAATCCCAGCCCAATTGCCCTGTAGGTAAATTGAGCAATTTTCGGGCTTTAGCCCAAATTTAACACCAGACAGGAAATGCAAAGGGATTGAGTGCACATTTTTTCAACATTCAATCTGTGTTGACGAATGTGTTCACATAAGAGCCAATGACAGGATAACATTACAACCATCCACGAAATTCCAAATAACCCTGAGCGATGTAATGGTGTTTTTAACACTTAGAATGTGATGTGTTTGCGCGAAATTGGGTTTAATAGAAATCACCTTGTTTTTTAAACCCTGCAAACCGAAGCAGTTTATGCGCTAGTAGTCGATGTATTTTTGCCTGAATTAAAATGTTTCTTTTTACATTCCCCGCGTTTCTCAAGTATTCTTCAACTACTCATGTCTTAAAAAGGAAGATGATATAATTATAGGATTACATCTATCTTTTTTACCACTTGCGAATGTTCAAATATCAGATGCTATGAAAAGTGTGAAAGTATGAAAAATACTCAACATTTGGTGAATTCGTATTCAAGCCTGACTATACAAAAAAACGTTTGTATAATCTTGAAAGCGAAATATGGATTTTCAGCAAGTCCGACTGTTATTTATTCGTGATATTTCCTACTTAAATATTCAAGCTTTGACATATGTCTTGAAAAAAATATCGTTGCAAACATTATTTGAATATCTGCGTTATAAATACACACACTAATGAGTGTTATTTTTAAAATATCGTATACAGTAGGATGCGGTGCTTTGTACATGTACTTTCTTCAAAGAAATGCATTGTTGATGTGATGTAGATGCGAAACATTCGGAGTTCAAAAATTGAGTGTGCTAATTGTCTTATGAAAACTTTTGCAAAACTTGGGGAGCCTATATAGGTTGTGTTGGTTTAAAATTATTGGCTGATCTAGAGTCAGTACCCCTAGAAGCCATGGGGGTACTCGGATTTCGGTTGGGTACGGACGCGCGGCCGGAGTTTTCGACTACCACCCATTTTGTAAACCCGAGGAAGCGAAAAAATGCTACCCATACAGTGGGACAGGCCTTATTTTACCTAACCTACTGGTCAATGCTAAAATATAAACTACTCGTTTGTATTTCAATGAAACTCTCTTTCTTCCATAATATTTTCAACATTACACTTAGAAGATGCAAAGTATGTTTACAATTTAATTTTGAACATCATCATTTGCATATAATTAGCATTCAGACAGTTTGTTACTACATGGTGAAAATTATTGCTAGACGGATTTTGATTATTTTGCGTAGTTCTCCTTTTTTACCCAAAAATGTGCAAAAATCACTATTTTGTGAATTGCCTATATTTTATTCAGATTTTAATTAAATTGTCTAATACTGGTATTAAAGGATACAGAAAAACATGTTTTAAAAATCTGTTAGACAGATTTTTGAAATACTTCATACTTTTGAAGTTACAACGTAATTACTGTTTAATTGTGTTTCGACATTAATGCTAATTTAACAGAAAATTAAAGGTCAAGCACCAAATTCTCATCATAAATGTATGTAAACTATGGTTCTAGATAACTTCTGTAACATTTTGTCAGGAAATAAAACAACAAATCAGTTATAATTAATATTTCTTAATTATGGACCAATTTTAAAGGCACTAGTATTCTGTTAACAATTTACAGCTATTGTATTTTCCAGACGATTAGTTACCCAATGGTTTAATAGCATTGCTCACAACACCATCCATACACTCATTGCATGCAAATCAGTGTGTGTTTATCACCTGATCATTCAATTGACACATTCTTTAAACGCATCACTGATTGGCTTAATATTTGGCCTTGTCAGCAATATCCTACTTTCGACCAATACAAAACAAGCTTTCTTGGGAAAGCTATCTCAACTTCTAGTGAACCAATGAACTTGAAATTTTCAGCATATAAAGGGCTGCCCTTGGCTAATATATATTTAAAATATCAAATTGGTACTGCGTAACATAATAATATTAAAGTCATTTACAATTAGGAAAAATAAGGCCTGTTCCACTGTATGAATACAAATTTGACTTACAAAGCCGTTATCTAGACCGTTCAAATACATTTTACAATGTAAATTGCACTTTAAAAGTTCAATTTGGCAACCGATAGGTAAACCAAAGGAAAAAATTGTAAACATTTGTCATTTTTGAAAAAAGCAATCGTTATGTGAACCATTTTTCAAAATTTTCGAGGGGCCTTTGGTAAACCTGGGAGGTTAAAAATTCAACCGTCCTTGGCCATGCGTCCGTGCACCCACCTTTCCACTAAGTACCCCCGGGCCTAGAAGTTGTTTTTGAGTGGTGTGGAGTTTTTTTGGGCAAAGAGATCTGCGTTCACCTGTAAAGTGTTCTAAGGCCGCGTTGAATTGCAAATCAGGGCGGCAGAGCGCACTATGAATCCCCTGTATTAATTTTGATTCACTTATGATGCTCAAATGAAAAGACATTATGACTTTTCTTTTTACTATAAATGACAGCTTATCTTAGTCATCAACGCCTTTGTTGAAAAAACGTTCACATTCCATACAAAAAATGAAAGAAAATGCCCCCCTCTACTTATGTTATTGACAATTAGCAAACAATCAACATTTTATTCCTCCTGACATCTCTTCATTGATGGATATGATTAAACACGTAAAAGACAGGCCAATATATAAATAGATGACTTGTAAATTAGATGTAGGAAGATGAATAACTTGCTTTAAGCTTGTTGTAAATGTTGAGGACTTTTACTTACTGTTGTTTTAGATTATAATTGTTAATTATCAAACACTCAAAATGTATTTAATTATTTATAACAAAAACATTTGGGGTGTGTCCGTGCTTATAATCTTGTTGAATTGTGACCTTTAATTAAGTTTTTAGGATGGATTGGTTAATAAGTAAATTAGATATGCATTTGATATAAAATAACACACATTACAAGATTAATACATTGAGAGCATGTGTGCGTAATGTTATAGATCTGCGTATATTTTGATTGTCTTTGTCCCATTATCAAAAGATGATTTCAATGGCGTTGTTCTAGTGTTGTTATGGTTCAAGTATTTACGTTTATGTTATTTTATATTTATGGCGTAGGATATACTCGAGTTAAATTTGTATATAGACATTTAATATAGCGGAATTAAGCTGCATTATAGCTATTTTTCTTTTATGTCATACGAGGTAAACATCTTTTACATTCCTTTCATACATTTCTGCTGGTTGCCCTTACGTTCAAAAATGCTTTCAATAAATTTAGAAATGTCAAAATTAATTATGTCATTTGTAAAAATGTAGGCAAATATTGGGGTTATGTTTCTCCCATTGTACGATGACACCTTGATGTACGTTGTACGTCAGTTTTACTTCAAGATCATGACTAAACTATGTGGCTATCAAAATATCTTAAGGGTAAAGGGAATCCATCTGCTCAGGAAAATGTGAATCCTAACTATTTTTTAATCATGAAAAGATAAATAGTTTCCACGGCCTTTGCAGGGACTCGAACCATGGATTATGACAGGGGTTAGTCATGCATTACGAAGCGAGGGATCTACCGCTGAGCTATAAAGGCAGTGTTGAGATCGTGAATTAAAATCTAAAACATTAACATTAGAATGCCTTATTTTTCTTTTGTTTACATAAAAACTGCAATTTTTGCCTCATTGGAATGCTCAATATTGTAAGTTAATTATGCGAAAGCGTATATCAGACAAAATGTAGATAATGTAGATATACTTACAACAGGCAATTCACAGCTCAAACAGGGCGAACTCAGAGTCGTAATTCACGTCCGGATTTTCGGGCAAAACAACGCGGGTTTGTTACATTATCATTCAAAATCAACTCAGCAAAATAAAATCATGTTTTTAATTCAATAAGAAGTATCAAACCTACAATCTGTCAAAATTTGAAACCAGTCGAATTGTTAGAACATCATGAAATATGAGGTTTCAGCGAAAAAGGGTCAACTTTTCCGAAGTAGTCTTAAGGCGTAATTTTGACCGTGATAATGGACGTGAAATCACTAGTAAAGTTCCATGTATAAACAAGAGGCTCTATTTACTATGTACGCCAAAAATTGTGATTGTACCACCCGCACAAACTGGGACCAATGATCCTGGCCATCAAGTCACGTTACTGTTGCCGTCACCTGTCGATAGCACTCGTTCCTTTTAGGTTAGCCATGGTCAGATTTGCCGCCTCACTACGTTGCTTACAGTTGTTCGTCGACGAAAAGTCGTTACCCAACGTCAAGCCAAACTCCGATAGTAACGACAACCTGCGTAGGCTAGAGACTTGTGTCAACGCTAACTGGCTTTAACTAACGAGGACCGGCGTAGATATCAAAACTGTAATTCGCAGGTCTACGTTGCTTGTCGTTACCCCCAGTACGTCGCAATGTAAACGCACCTTTATTATCCGTCAACAGACTTTTCATCTCTAACATCCGCAGATTGTCGTTACTATCGGTCGCTTTCAGTTACAAGTTTTAACATTTTGGGATGACATAGAATAACATTTGATGTCGTTGGGATTTCGTTGGCCACCGCAACCCTCAGTTCTTTGACGTTGCCATGACCATTTGTAGCAATCTGTATTCATTTAGAGGTCGTCACAATTTCAGTGGTAATCGTTGACAACAACAGTGTGTTGCAGGGATGAGAGTAGGAATGATTGTACCACCCACACACACTTCAAGTCACGTTACTGTTGCCGTGACCAGTCGATAGCATTCGTTCTTTTACGTCAGGCAAGATCACGATGCCGCCTTACTACATTGCTTACAGTTGTTCATCGACGAGAAGTCGTCACCTAACGTGACACCAAACTCTTAATTTATTAGTAAGTATGCGTTTCTTTCATCACCCACTCGTCACTTGTTAACGTAGTGTCGCTGAGGGTCGTTACTATCAGTCAACAAACTTTGATTTATTTCTCTTTACTCGTCGCTTGTCGTCCAGGATTTTGTGATTTTGGAATACGTTACCCTACGTCGAGGGCATGTTGTCGCAATGTAAACGCATCTTTACTCGTCGTTTGTCGTCCAGGATTTTGTAATTTTGAATACGTTACCTACGTCACAGTGTAAACGCACCTTTAAGCATCCAGAATATGTAATTACTTTCGATATTCTAAAAGTCAGCTAACTTTTATAATACGTTTATTCACATGTTTGGGGTATACGAAATGTATGTTTATTCTGTAATTACTTTGGAAAGTTCATGAGTACCGATTAATATGCGTTTACACTGTGACGACTTGGGGGTAACGACAAGCAACGTAGACCTGTGTATTGCAGTTTTTAATTTTACACCCGTCATCGTTAGTTTAAGTCAGTTAACGCTGACACACGCTGCTAGCTACGCACGCTATCGTTACTATTAGTCGCTTTCAGTTACAACTTTTTAATTGCAAATACGTTACCCTACGTCGAAACAGGTCGTAACAGTGTAAATGCACCATTAGGTCTGTCAGGCATACGTCAGAGGATGACCCGTCAGCACAAAAGGTAGTTGTTATCGAAATTTGGATGCCTGGTTATCCCAATACAAATCGCAGGCAAGTATGAAGAGCCAATATTAGGTACCTTTCATACACCACATCATCGTATTTATTTCTCCTTGTTTTATCTTCAGTTTTAAAGTCTTATAGGCAAAATATATTTTCCAAATTTCATCAATCTGAGTTTTCATATTTTTGCTAGTGGAATCGACCAAACTTTGTATCTTCTAAAACAATATTGATGTATGGGTTGAAATTGGTATGTCTGAAAAGGCTGAAAATTGTTGATTTTGATAGAAAATACCATACAATGCATTATTTTTTACCAATAGCAAAAAAATCGCTCACATTTTAAAGGAAAACTCCAAATTTTCATACCCACGTTCCCACTTTGCATTTGCTTTCTCCTTGTTCAAATAATAAGGGTTCAAAGTCAGCTTTATTGGCAGGTCACGTTGAACATCATAGCAAGGTCGGTTGAATATGTCATGCATATACATCGGAGAGAAGAAGGCGAAATATTGTCACCTGCCGGTAGACTGATCCTTGGTTCCAATTGTCAGTAGCAATTAACGAAGATATCACATGTACTCAACTCATTGTACGTTAAACTTAACTGCAATAACTATGTTATGAAATAATCATAATATGTGATGACTCATCCCGAAAAGGGGGACTTTGAGACAGAACAATTTTCGAGAAACAGATGAAAACATGCAGCAAAAAATAAAGAAAATAATACGAATTTCCAGCAGATTTTCTGTTGTAAAAGTTATTCGCCTTAATCAATTTCAACAAGTAATGTGTCATTTTAAACCTTAGAAAATGTTGTAACAGATGAACATGATAAATACAAAATTGATATTATCTTCGAAGTCCCCCTTTCGGGGTGAGCCATCACATATGGAAAATACAGATAGGCCACCAATATTAGGGAGTTGCAATAAATGATGTTTTTATTAATATATAACGACAAGCAACGTAGACCTGCGAATTGCAGTTTTGAATTTTACGCCGGTCCTCGTTAGTTAAAGCCAGTTAGCGTTGACACAAGTCTCTAGCCTACGCAGGTTGTCGTTACTATCGGAGTTTGGCTTGACGTTGGGTGACGACTTTTCTTCGGCGAACAACTGTAAGCAACGTAGTGAGGCGGCAAATACTGACATGGCTAACCTAAAAGGAACGAGTGCTATCGACAGGTAACGGCAACAGTAACGTGACTTAATGGCCAGGATCATTGGTCCCAGTTTGTGCGGGTGGTACAATCATTCCGACTCACATTCCTGCAAAACACTGTTGTTGGCAACGATTACCAACGAAATTGTGACGACCTCTAAACGAATACAGGCTGCTACAAACGGTCATGGAAACGTCAAAGAACTGAGGGTTGCGGTGGCCAACGAAATCTCAACGGCATCAAATCTTATTCTATGTCATCCCAAAATTTAAAAACTTGCAACTGAAAGCACCCGATAGTAACGACAATCTGCGGAGGTTAGAGGCTTGTGTCAACGTTAACTGACTTTAACTAACGATGACCGGCGTAAAATTCAAAACTGCAATTGGCAGGTCTACGTTGCTTGTCGTTACCCCCAATAGGTCACAGTGTAAACGCACCTTTACTGAAACATCATGGCATAAAATTGTAATGGTTTAATTTTCAACAAATTCACATTAGCATAACTGTAATTCTAAATAAAGCTTGATCTATTGCTTTTTAACAATGTTTGATGGAAAGAATACAAGTGAAATAAGAGTTTTAAAATATGAACTCTGTAACTGCATTAGTAATGTGATGCTAATCACGACTTAATAAATCTTGACTCGTTAATGTTATTGTCATTATTACTATCAGGATTTCGTTATGATATGCAGGCATCAAGCCATCAATTTAAAAAAATCGGGTGTCGAATTATTCACAATTAATCTAGTTAGGTTTTGTTTGCAATTGGATACCAAGTAATAGCTAACTGTGATCTAACAGCATATAATACCAAAATATATAGATACCAATGCCTTAAATGTCAAGCTCCTTAAACAATCTGTAACAAATGACATATATTTCGTTATTGTTTTTTAACGCACATTTATCATCAAAACCAAATGGTTCAAACGTGTTACTCGATTAACAGTTGTTGCCAAGTAAAACACACCCTTTCTGTCGCTGTATATCATCACGTACCAATCAGTCATCGAACAATTTGTAACAAATTCAACTTTTGCTCCCTAATTTAAGAAGTAGTGAAAGATTTGGAGATTTGTGAAAGAGTGTGTGTAATTTTAAGTTTCTATCCAGTCACATCAATTCATGAATAATTAATGATATGTGGCAATGACTACATTGTCACAATCTTACTATGCAGTCATAATCGATGTATGTACATATGGCAAACAGTCCTGACGTAAAATCGACGTAGAACATTTTCACTCAATCTGGCTAAAACTAACCCTATACCTTAACTGTATCCTGTCCTTTAATCTACAATACATGTACACAACCACATAATCATATTTGTTTACCATATTAAACTAGGGAAAATTGAATAAAATCAACTAGTAAAATCATAACTTGTGAAGAAGAAGAAGACTGTTTTAGTATTTTGGAAATAAAAAGTTGAATTGTATGTGATGGTACGAACAAAACCTCATACAAGCGACAAACAGTTTTAGCCAGCTGTCTATTATTGCATTATCAGCTGTGCGAAAAGTATTAGTTCAAACCCTCACAATTAGTTCAACCCAAATTTTGTAGATTCTAAAAATTGACTTTTCCCATTTCTTACCACGACACACCTTGATAAACTTTAAATGCATATGGTACTGTATATTGACATATTTGCGGTGTCAATCATCAAACGAGCCTTGTAACAACACAATTGGCACGTATGTCAACATCATGCTAGCCCTTGATTTTCACATTTGAACCTCACGTCGATCCGAAAATGCCTGCGAAAATGTTAAGACAATATTCGTAACTATCATCACTATAATATTTAATAAGGGAAAACAAGTTTTAAGTTCTTTTAAAGATTTGAGTACCTCGGAATTTGATGACTTCAAATAGAAATGAGTTGGAGAGATAGAGAGGGGGTGAAATTTTGAGATAAAGGGGATTTAAAAACACAAAATGTGAATTCACTATCGGATTAAAAAGAAGAACATGTTCATGTTAAATTCATTGATGTAAAAAGTATTACATGTAAATTAAAATGCAAGTTGTATACAGGTCAATTAGACTGGTTTTATATTTTGCCAAAACAATTATTTTTTTTAGTTTGCTTCCATGTAATTATATCACACATGGATTAAGCCGTCCGAGTATGATAAAAATACGCGAACGCATCGGATTTAGAGTTCTTTATGACCATCTCTATTGGGCGTTTGAACATAATTTGTTGAAATACAACTATGAATATATTTCTGATCGCTTATCCATAAAGAATGAACTAATTCTATATTTTCAATTTATTTTAATTTCATCTCCATACACTATTTATAAAATCTGAAGCAAATGAAACTGAGATTCTTTTCGAATATTATACAATAATATATGATATAATTTGTAGAAGAAAGGCTCATTAAAATCCAAAGCGGCATATTTTGATAAATTTGATTGGACGATGTTTACGTATTAAAATACATTCCACGATATCGTTTTATGTTTCAAATAATGATGAAGCCCTAAGCATGATCATTGTAATGAACTCTCATTAAGCATATCAGTACAATAGGACATTTATTTTTATAAATTATATTTTAGCCATTATGCTAATGATTCAACAACCATTATATATATCGAAATTAGCAAAAACAACGTCAGTAGTTCAAAACTTTTACAAAGCCATATTAATAGCCTATATAAGTGCAATGCTAATAAACCATCCCTACAAGCCATCCATTATAACACGATCTCTCAGGCAATAGTAGTTTCCATTTTACTGACATATGTTAGTACTAGCTGCCATCTTCTCAAGCTAAGCAAAAATATTAGCATTACAATATGTGATGACTTACCCCGAAAAAGGGGACTTTGCGACAGAACACTTTTCGAGAAACTGGTGAAAATAGGAAGCAAAAAATAAAGAAAATTATAAGAATTTCTATTAGATTTTCTGTTGTAACATTTGATTGCCTTGATCAATTTCAACAAATAGAGTCTTTTTAAAGATTAGGAAATGCTTTAACAGATGAAATAATAAATCAAAATTGATATCATCTGCAAAGTCCCCCTTTCGGGGTGAGCCATCACATATATGATTCCTCTTTTGAATCTTCCTGCCGTATCACTACCAAAGATTTAGAGGGTGTCAAAAATTAACCTACAATTTTAAATGCTTATAACTTTTAAACCACGATTCGCATTGCAACTATAGACATATGTATTGATAGAGGAGACTTGCTATGGTACCAAACATGATTGCAATAAATATTTTGAAAATCAATTTGAACGTAAATTACGTCAAACGTAAGAGCGCGCTTTCATACTGATAAGATAAATACATGTACGACTCACATATAGGGGAGGTATCAATGTTTGAAGACAAGACGGGAGAATCATTCATGAATATGTTAATGACCTATTTAGTGAAACAGCTTTTACAACGTTATATTTGGTTGTGGTTTTGTCTTAATATTTACATAATGCTCATTAAAATGTTTTTCATTTGCCAAAGCGTAACTCAAGCATTATACTTATCTTTAAATGGTGCACAACAGCATTACGCCTTAACAAAACATTCAAAGTTACACACCCAGGGACATATTAACCCTTATCTCCGAAGGGGTGCAACCCCCCTAAGGTTTTTCCACCGCTTCATAAAAACGCAAAAGCAACCGGCCCCAGGCATGAGGGTTATATCTTTTACATCCTTTGCGGTCATTTTGATGAAGAACTAGGGGGTACCACGTAAGGTGGGGTTAGGGTAGGCCCTCAAAGTTGGGGTGTAGGGGGGTTGATGAAATCCCGGAAATGTTTAAATCGCGATGTTGACAAATGTATGCATGCTATAAGACTCAAACTTACAAGACATGTTAGAATCATCATTTCCCTTCTTAAATAGCAACAAAAAGCCGTTATTTAGAAATAACTTTTATAGCAAAATTTTGATTTTGGTGGCCATTTTTGCCAAACTGCAATTTTGCCTAATTTTCCAATCCGAAATCATAATTACGTAACGCCTTGATCGATTTTGATTATCTTGGTATCGTTGGATAGGAGAGGATCATACCTATCTATTAATAGCAAAGCCAAGTTCTTAGGGGTTCCGTTCAAAAATATTATGGGGATTGCAACAACAACCCCCCCCCCCCCCCCTTTGGAGGACGTGTTACAAAAATAGCTTATGAGGATAAGGGTTAAATTGCCCCCTTCTTGTTAAGATTAGACTGCCTAGTATGTCAGAATATTTTTAGATGCCCCCCTTGCAGATTCCAACATTCGTTGACCCTAACGACAAAGTTATGGACGTTTGAGCAAGTGTTCTTCTTTATCATCTTCCTGTTTTCACTGGCTATCTTCTGTTTCAGGACAGGAATAGTCTAGGGTGTTGGGCTGTACTGTCCTTCAGATAACCCAAAAAAGTAATCGGGCGGGATTAAATCATAAGAATGAAAGGGTCAAGGTTTCTTTGTCTTAAGCGATTTGATTCTTTATGAAAAGTCAACTGAAAAGGCCATTCTAAACCATTAAGCTGTATGAGGCGTCATGTCATCATGGTGAAGTGGCTGAAGAATGTCAGCACTTTATGGTATATTGGCTCAAGCACTTTGATCTTTCAGACCTTCTTGCATATCTTATAAGGTTACTGACTGTATAATGTTTGGTACCAAAAGCATTCTACAAGTCTCTTCTATCAACACATATTGTTACGGTCAAAGATTTAAAATGACCGAGGCCAAAATCACCTCACGGGTTCTTAGATAAAACAAAAATAGTACACTGTCGTATGGAACAATTAACAAACATTTTAATGCAAGTACTTTCTTTTAGCACAGTTAAAACTCTTAATATCTTAATTTTACCTTATATAAAAAACTTACGGTTTTGAGATACTGCTGTGGAATCCGCGCGATCCTAGGATATTTCACAAATCATAAGATTATTAATCCGAGGCACAAAGTTCTTGTATAATCACAAGCACCGAAATCCACTTGGCAAAAATAATTCCAAAACATTCCTGATGAACTCCAAGTACGATTAATAGTGCAGCAATCACAAAGAAGCTCTGCTTGGCTTAGAAGCTAATAAATAATACGATAACAGGTTGTCTTTAATTCTTCATTCGTTGTACTCCAAATTAATTATCCAAAGTACATGTATCACAACTCCAATCTCCATCTAAAGACATCTGTAACTCCGATCATCTGTATAACTCCATCAAGACCAAGTTTTAGCTATCGATCTAACTCCAACAAAATATCACAAGGCCCGAGCTACAGTCTTTTCCAGAAAAAAAATCCCACATTATGTCATTCTCATATTTAGCACAGCATAGCATACAGTATTTACATGTGGGGAATTTATATTATATCAAGTTAACAAATCTTTTTCCATGTTTGGAAATTTCCATGATCACCTGATAGGTTCATGCAATTAGTTGCCTATTTTTACAGATTGGGACATTACACAAGATTGCCAAATAAAATTCACTCAGAAAAATCCCTATTTGTGGCAATCAAATATCTCAATTAAATAATTAATTAATCCACAATAACAAATAATTCAGGTTCACATAACATATGTCTAGAGATGTAATACGAATTTCGGTTTTAAAGTTATTAACATTTAAAAATGTGCAGTTAATTTGTTGATACCCTGTATCATCAAAGGGTTGATCAATAAAAGAAACTGATGCAAATACAAGTAATAAGCGTTAGAATAATCTAGCAACAACAATAAAAAATAAATAATAAGACGTTCTCAATTAAATACCTCTATAACAGATGATTTGGATAAATAAATAAATAAATTGCAGGTGATTTATAGTGCACTACGCGGTCCCCCTGACTTGTAATTCCACACGGCCTCAGCACACTTTACAGAGCAGTTATAATCATTAGGTGAAATCACTACCTGGGCTCCCTGAGGCCAAAGGGCTTACTGCGGCCTACATATCGGCGCAACCCTAGCTTGAGCAATTCACACCCTCATAGAATATACAGTTTTCGCACACTCAGCTCCCAGCTGGACTCGAACGCGGAACGATCGATATCATATGTTTAACAGTCCGAGAACTAACCGACTGAGCTAGCAAGAATGGATGCAGCAAATCATCATTTCAATCAGTCAATCTCGTGAAGCAATCTCATAATATTGTCATGACTTTATGAGATAGTAATTTCTCGATAGCTTATACTAAAAAGAGCCTCGATTTCAATTTTGCATTAACAAATAAGAACAGACTGATGTACTGGGCGACATGAAAAAAACACCTCATTATCAAGGAATGAGAAAAATCTAGCAAAGAAATGTGAATAGTTAGCCGATCAAATCGATATAAAAATCCACTAATTTATCACAACATAAGATGTCTACCTACTATATAAGAGGTACCCCTATAATTTTAATACTGCTTCATTACTGCGCCAAAAATTAGTAACATACACATGTATAAGTTCGGTTGCTAATTTATATTACGAGACTGCTAATTTCCTCTTCCAATCAATCACATTTAATTTGGATAAGATATCATTAAATCTTTGTAGAATGATGTATTTTGATGAAACATATGGCACTGAAATAAATGAAGTGCATTTTAATATTAACTACAGCGAGAGGTTTAGTGTACATTGACTTGAAATAAAAGACTAGTGTTATTGTAATATTCTGGGTATTTCTTTATTGCAAAGTAATAAAGTGCAATGGTATTAAAGTTGGAGCAAACCTCTTTATTTTATGTACTTGTTAATACTTTGATACAGATTGACGCTCATCGCCAGAAACATTTCTTGGACGTCATAACAGTATTTAAACTTTTGAAATGAACGATATAACAACTGAGTCAAACCATTTATAATCCTTTTGCTTTAATTTAATACAAGATCAAGTCAATCACATAATTATGATTTTTTAAACACGGAAATACATTGCTCTTAAAGCTTCCAAATTGTGAAATGAATTAATTGACAACATTGTATATTAACTACAATAGAGCTTGAATTTTAATTAAATGACAACATATTATAGAGAAGACGTAAAATGTTGTTCAAGATGAAGATTTATCGCAATCCATTAAGATGTCTGCTCATAGTATCGGTATAATATGAGTATTATCGGACTTACTAATTATCAACTACATGAATGGGCATAAGAACCATTCTAGATCTAGTTCTAGTTATCCAATAACCCTGTCTTTCTTTTGCGGTATCCAGAACCTGATAGAATTGTATGTTTGCCATATTTTAATGTTTCCCCCCAAAAAAAGTAATTTTTGTGTCGACTTCGTTTTCGCTTAACTTCCACAAAAAGGTTACGTTATTGCAATAAAAGCGGATAAACTAATGACAAAAGAAAAATGAACCTTAGCCCCGAAGGCATCCATCGTGAGTTTTCATTTAATACTATAATTAAAATAAATAAGGTTTTTCTTAACGTTTTCTTACTATATTATCAAAGTACCTAAAAAGTAGCGAATCTTAATTCAAAGCACACATCGCACCGATGCAAGCATTTCCGTGATTTTACGAACTCCCCTCTTATCCAATATGTCCGCCGGAATTCTAGAAGATCACTTACACAGCATCTCTTTCAATTAACCCAATATGACCCTTAGCTAAAATGCGTTATTATAATCGCACACAAACACACACCATTCGCTTGATATGTGTTCCCATGAGCTGAAAATAAAGTCCCCTGGCTTAATGTTCAATTAATGGCTTTCAAAATACAATTAATCTGCATGTTAATAATTATTAAGTCAACACTACTCTGGTAATTGAATCATTTGTTCATATTTTGTCAGTTCAAATATCGAGTTGACGACAGTCAACCAAATAGTCAACAAAATTGTTCCTCATTTTTGTTGAATTAGCATATGTGTAAATTGTAATTCCTTTTCATTGCGTCTACCAGTCCATGTAATCCTACTGTGAAGTCTATTCATATTTACGAAAGATTTGTACGTAGCGAACTGACA
>JXSR01S062307.1:0-11339 GCA_000969725.1 Ophiothrix spiculata
TTGTAATGAACCTTAATTTGCATCCATGATCATTTTGTTTTGAAATGCAAGGCAAAAATCGCCTTGTCCTGTTGTTTTGATTTTCACAATGCAATTTGAATGTGATTAAGCTTACAAGCTTTTTGTGTGATAGCTGATATTTCAGTGATCGTCATAACTTGGGATTTTCAACATAATTTTATATTCCAAATATCTTTGTTTTGAATGAAAACTGACACTTAAGAAGTAATACATTTTGAGACATCAATAGTTTTGTGTCCGAGTTTGAAAGCAATCTCGGCCTTTCTGGTGCAAGACTGCAGAAATTGGCAGTGTTGACATTTTTGTAAAAGTCAATTTTGAGACGTATTTGTAATATTTTTTGGAGTTTCATACCTGATAATATTATTTAAAGAAATTACAGTTGTTTTATGTTGGTGTGAATCTCTCATAATGCATGGATTCAGAGAAATTAATGCTTTTAGTTCGATCATTTCACGGAAAAATTATCTATACGAAGTGCAGAGTATTGCCATTTTGTGTTGATAAAATTCTCTAGAATTCAATCTTTTTCGCAAATCTTTTGACTTTTAAGGTGTGTTATATATCAAAATGTTGGAAAATTAATATGAAATTTTGATATAGAGACTAATATGGGTGACAATAGATCATGAATAATTAATATGAAGTACTGACGACAATTTTCATTCATAAAAATGTAAAATTTGTAGACGACGAAAAATAACAATCATAAGATTTACATTGCGTCCCGAGGGACGCAACAGCCTGCAATGTCGTCAAAATTTATGCGTGAAGCTGAATTCATACTTGACGCAAACGCACGACGCACCGAGCATGGGCAGTAAACGATTTGAGGAGTTCGGATCAATCGATATCAAAACGCAACACCGAATGCGGCACCGCAAACCGAGTTGAGGAAAGCTGAACTTTCTATTGCGTTTTCATGTCATCGGCTGCCGCAGTCCGTTTGCGTTTTGAGTGTGTATTCATTTGCGGTGAACATTATTGGAAATGCAACGCATTGCGTTTTAAGTATGAATTCAGCTTGAGATTCAGAATTTGGTGGGTCAGGGACGCAAATATGAAGCCTAGCGCGACACTTGTGCGTAGCTGGACACAGCACAACTGCAGGCAACGCAGTGCACGTGTGACTCGTGCATCAGTATCTACGGTGCGCGTGTAACTGGGATTATGTTTACTTGCGGATGAAGAAAAGCCTCATAATTCCTGCCTATTTAGTGTTGATCAAAGTATAGCTGTAGCAAAAAAGTAAAAGTAAGGTGTTGTGACTTGGCATCAAGATTGCACAACTTTGACCTTGCTGGGCAAGGATAGTAAGTTGGAGCCTGCAATGTGTACAGTTTACTTCCGGGTTTACTTTCTTTTGCAAAAGATCAAATTGTGATTGATCGCTTTGTTCTGTTAACCAGGTCCCTTGGAAAGATTGTGACAATATTACAATTTAAAGTAGTATAGTTATGCATCAATATGGATATTCACACTGTGTGAAGTGCATTTTGCTAACATTGTTGTGGTGTAATAACTGCATCGGGTATATATCATTCTCTATCGATGATGTAAATAGCAATTTAATATGATTTTAATAGAAAACGAAAGTCAGGCCCAAGATGTTATTAATGTCACATGATTACATCCGTGGCCTTGCTTATTGTTGCGCTGAATCATGTCGAAATGGCTTTGGGCTTTGTATCCATAGGCTGTTCTTCCGTGGCATAAGTCCTTGTTCCCTTTTCCATTGTACTCGCCACACAGACAATAAACCTTTGTTTTGCTTACTGGCTGTCTCAGTGACCTAGTACAGCAGATGTTCCCTGAGTTTGGCGCGTGACAATTGGGGACAATGGAACATCGAACAAGGGCACACGCTACAGGGGAACAGCCAATGGATACAAGCACTTGTATCCATTGGCTGTTCCCATATGGCGTGTGCCCTTGCTCGCTTTCCATTGTTCGTAATTGTGCGGCGCTACACAGACAATAAACTTTGTTCTGCTTAGTGATCATATCACTGACTTGGTGGCGGCAGATGATTCCTATGACCTGGCAACACCAACAATCAACATGTTCATTGTTGATGCTGGCAGGTCATAGGAAACATCTACCATACACAAGGCAACTGATATGATCACTAACCAGAACAAAATTTATTGTCTGTGTAGCGCCATATAATTGGGAACAATGGAAAACAAGCAAGGGCACACGCCATATGGAAATAGCCTATGGATATAAGGCCTTATACACTACCATCATCAGGATGATCAATAATCAATATGGACTATAAGAGCAATGACTTGTCAATTGAGATGTGAACAAATAATGTCCAGTATCATTGTGGTAGTTGAAAAACAATGTACCGATTACTCTTGCTACCAGGAATTCTAGTTTATGATCTCTATGCAAGCAAGAGGGGCAATCGTAGAAGAGAATTTCTAAAATGAAATGAGCAACATTCTAACGATGGAAAACAAATAATGAATAATGAAATGTATGATAATTTTTGATTTATGAATATATGTAAATGAATGAGACCATAGATTTTAGAAACAATGGCATTTTATGAACTTAGTTGCAAGTTGGCAGAAGATTCATTGAGAAAAATGAGAACAAACTACTGATTGGAATATTCTTGGCACGATCTATTCTAAACTGCAAATTTGTTTCATTCTGAGTTGTAGAAAATTATATTTAATGATTGAAATATGAAAGCTTCATGGATAAAAGCAAAGAGTAAAAGTGTATAGAGTGAATGTTGATTTAATTAAGACTATGACTGAAATTGATAAAGAATTGATAATCGTAAATAAATGAATTTGATATCTAAAATGTAAGCATTCAAAGCTGAAAAATGCGATTGAAAAAATGTCATGCTTCTACAACTAAATTATGACAGATCTGTGTAAAATGGTGATAAAATATGGTTGATAAAAAAAAAATTAAAAAAAAGAAGAAAAGTTTGATTTCATGCATCATGCAGGTATAAGAGTCGATGCCGTAGACAAAATCCCACAATTTGTTGTCAATTTCTGTCAAATTTGATTCAGTTGATTTGAAACATTGCAAATTAGTTTTTCATTTATTTTGCATTATTGGATGTTTTATTCCAATTGTTCTACTTCAATATTTTCTAATCCAATTACCTCTTTTTCCATTTTGCAACTAAAACTATCAAAAATGCCATTAGTGCTCCAAATCTTGGTATAAATTATTGCCATGGAAACCCTCTACAGAAAACCACTAATCACACAAAATCATATCACCAATATGGAATAATTTTGAATTTTGTTTGGGCACCTTGTGGGGCTTTTAGCATCACGGTGATTCAGTCCATTCATCACATCAACCCACGACGTATCCTCGGCATCGTACCCATACCTGCTGCCGTTAGGAATAAACCCGTACTCGTTCTCTGCCGGGGAGCGATTCTTCTGGACGGACAAGGCAATTCCATTGCTGTTTAGTGACGTTTCGTGTTCTATGGCATCGTGAGGGCTGTGTATCCGCGCCGCCTCTTCTGCGTCATAGTTAAGGCGGCGCCCCCTGTAATGACAAATTAGAAAATAAAAATTGTTACAACTTTGCTTTGAGTCAAACACTAAACTATATCTAAAAGTCTACAAATTTAAAGGGATTGACCATCATCTTTATTCAGAAATTTCAATTTTTCCCACACATGACAATTTTTTAATATTACATAAACAGCATGCCCATACAAACTTGCCACTGATTTTTTTACCAAAAACAAAGAAATGTTGAAATTACAGAAAAATGTGTCCATCTCTAAATTTAGGGTTACCAGTAACAGTAAATTCCAGTTGGCAGCTGAATTGACAATGTTGATTTGATTCAGCTTTATACCGAGTCAAATTCAATCCATTAGGCCTATGATTGAATATGAGCTCTATTTGAGGTGAAAAATTCAAAATAAAAGAGAAACATTTCCTATAATTGTCTATTTTAAAGAAACTATAGCCAAGGAGTAATAAAGTTGGGGAAGGGACAAATAGTGCGATATTGTGAGCAAAACAGGGTTGGTTATCCTGATTCTGACTTTTAAATGTGTGTGCACTGTAACGTAGTACACATTAATGATTCTGTAGACTCTTTCAAATTTTGGAAAATCATGGTCAATCCCTTTAAGGTGGCTTAGCACAGATAGAATTCCTCTATTTATTTTTCCATTTTTTTTATATATGGTGTTTTCATATGTGCTGATCACATTTCTGAAATAAAAAATGTTTTTTTGAGAAAAATCCATTTCAAAAACACTATGTTTAACCACTTTTTACCATTGACTTCTATGGTAAAATTAAAATAATCGGACAAAAACATGTATAATTAAAAATCTGCTCTATTTTTTCTCTCTCTTTTTCACATATGTTTTGGTCCTTGTATAGTTCTTTAAAAAAACGTAATATGGTCACCAACTTGCAATGAGTAACACCTTAAGCACTGTGCGCTTTGAGCCCTGCGTCATCAGGAGTAACGCGCATGGTCTTATGCGTGAATATAAAAATAACGCACGAGTAAGATCGCGTTATATTAAAGCGCAAGATACAGTACGCCAGAAAGTACGCTAAAAGCCCGGGATAAATACTTTGAAATTGTGTCCAACACTGCTGATATCAGCTCACTCATGTCCGATTCCGCATCTGTGCTAGGCCACCTTAATTATCAAGAATATAAAAACAAATCACGGTGCTCCAAACATAACAAAATGACATTAAAGCATTCAAATTGAGTGCAGACAGTCTAAGACTAAACTAAAATAGTAAAGCATTAACTGCTGCTATCAACAAAGCACTAAAGTATCTATACATCAAGGAAATACCTCTCAAACTAGCGATATGCAATCATGCATGAATTAGTTGTCGAGGTGACAAGTTAAATCTTGAACATCAACCATATTTCAGGCAATGTTAATCAAGTTTCAAGTTTCTGTTTGTTCAACCTAGAGTTCTCAATAAATTTCACACTGGGTCAGTTGCTTTTTGTAAAGCTCTTAAAAAAAAACCCCTACACCTGTAACATTGTAAACTGGGTTCTGTTTATTTGTGATGGCTCAACAGAGCTCAAAAGCTAATGATTTAGTGACACACACACTCCCTTGAAAAATTGTATTCCATTGCTGGAGGTTTAAGAATAAAATCCCGTCTTGCTGGAACACACGATCCCTATCTAGATGATGTGGATGACTGTTGTGAATTGACATGATGTGAATTCTGCAATAGATCTTATCAAAATCCATTCGGAAATCTCCGGAACATTGATCACATGGCATTTTTTCAACCAATCACGTACAAGCTCATTAGTATGCACGATTTTGTCAACAACATTTTCCCCGAAAATCATATCGCATTTCAGTGCAATAAAAGTGAACAATAAATAGAACCAGACCCATACATTATTATACACTAATTCTGAACAACTTTTGGCTGGTGGTACCATAAGCTCACCGACACAAAGAGTGAAATTTCCATTTGAAATCGGCTGATTAAGCTTAAGATTTCAAGTCAAATCAGGGCGATCACACTAAAAGTGACTCGTTAGTGCTAATGCTAATTACAAGTTCGAATTTGTACGCACCAATTAACAAGAATGCAAACTTAATATTCTGGTTATTGTGTTGAAGAGTCACTTTTTCTGTTGGCAATTGCCGGAAAGTGTAAAATCAGCTTTGGAAATTCTCGGGAAGTCGTGTTTTGAAAAGGTCTATGGAATCAAGCAGAAAAGCCTTGATTTCAACAACACATCAATTCTACACTGCAATTAAATTCATTGTAACTTGACACAGGCTTGTCTACAAAGATTGATCAAATATATGTACTGTATTGTTCCTCTGAAATGCAACGGCATGTTCAATCAAATTCTCGCTCCAAAACTATCAAAACAGAAAACAAATGTTATCTCTTTGATGCCTAAAGTCAATCTCCGAAATAAGCTCCCTGTTTCGCGGGTTTTTTACTCATTAATGCGTGTTTTCAAGTAGTACTCTGCACCGTATGCGACCCACTGCAATTCACGCAGTTAGATGTGATAGGTTGTTCTCGCGATCGTCACGCCAAGTTCTTGTCACTGGGGAAAATTGACCAGTCATAACGATCGTCATGCGTCAGCTTTGTCAGGTGATTTAAATTCTGAATTACGCGTACGCACGGACTGCGTAGAAGCATAATTGTTTGAATATTCTGGATGCGATTTCCACGGAGCTTATTTATAAGACAGACTTTAAACAGACATTTTGGATGATCAATAATGGTAAAGCCTATAAATAAGTGCCCCCATCGAGTGTTTCAACTGTCGATAGTCAGAAAAAAATTCTTCCAACAATTTTTATTAAGCCATTCCCGTCATTATGATAGAGCAAATTCAATTCTGTTTGAAATTTGTTGAGACACACTTTTTTATATTAAAAAACTGATCCCTAATAAATGACCCCATTATGAAATGCAGCTTGGTTAGAGGAATAATACAGTATATCAAACTATAAATATACATCTATATCTCAACAGCTATCTCAAAACAACTACACATCTAACAAAGAGTATTTCAAATACTCAACAACTTATATTGCTCTATTTTACATGAAACAACGTGCTAACAAAGCAATCTGTAAGCATTGTTTTAAATCTACTAGTTAATAATATTGTCAATATCTTAGTATCAAATACAAATCGTAATCTATTAAAAAATAGGCATGTACCACAATTTTCACTTCAAAACATTTTCACATAAGCAGTTCCTAAATTGATACTAAACAACTGCAATTTCCAAAATTGAAAATGCAAATAGGGGGCCTATATTGCAAGTCTAGCAAAATTGAAACATACTGGTACAGAAAGCTTGATCACTACATGTCAGTTCGGCGGAACTCACAATTCGGATACGTATCTGAATTTAGATACCCCGTATCAAAATTTTGATACCTGTATCTGAATTTGGATTTAAAACAGCTGAAACAGGATATCAGCTGAAATGATATTCAGCTTCGCTGCCCACCATAGCGGTATGTACAAAAGTCGATAACATTATCATCATTTTTCATCTAATTCTCACAAAGTTTGGGCCAAATTATTTTGCTTTCTGTGATCAGGACATGTTTTGAAGCTGTTCCGCTGGAATTGAATAGATGGAAATGAGATTTGTACAGAAACATTCATCGTAGATGCAAGAAAGATGTTCTACATGTACTTGCCAGCTTGCGCTATCGATTTGTTTCCTGCGGCACGACAGGCGTATCAGAATACCCCTCCATATCTTAATTCTGATACGGGTATCAGAATTTTGATTATGTGGGTATCCAAATTCAGATACGTATCCGAATAAGGGACAAATTTGAAGGAATTTTTTGGGCCATTCTTGTGGCAAGTGTTAAATAAATATAACATATAGCAGCCATTTCAGATATGAATTTTGTGCATTCAAAGATTTATGCCTATAAACTTTACAATCTATTCAAAATCAACATCAAGCTCTACATATATAAAAGTTTGCACATTTCTTAATATCACAACAGCAAGCCAAACCCACATGCAGTAGCAGCATATGCAACTAAAAAGCGTTCAATTAATTCATGAAGATGAGATAAGTTGTGGTTAGGTCAAAGGTTATTCCTGGGGTCAAAGGTTATTCCAGGGGTCAAGCTCAAAAGGTCAGGCATGTTAGTAATCACACATCATAATGACTTGCCCTTGATATAATGCACTTCTATCGTCTTCCTCAGATGAACTTGAATATTTAGATCCTTTGTTTCTTTAAAGGCACAGATGTTTAAAGAAAAACACACTGGTAACTTTTCAAATCATTAAGATGCTAGTAACTTTTAAAATATTTAATGACAGTTTCTTCAACTACTTTGACATTTTTGTATCCACAATATATCATCAAAACAGAATGATCATGAGAATTGTAAAATCCTGATTTTCCCCAATTTTTTTTCTAAAACTTGGGCAAGGTTTATATGAAAGGAATCACATCAATCAAAAGAGATAAGGTTGAATCAGTATGGAAATTGAGATTTCATGGTAAGGAAGATTTATTGCTTTGAATGCCGGGGGTTAGGGTGGGAGGGGTCTCACTAAATGTGCATGCCTTTTGGGTAAACATTTTCACAAGATGAACATACCAAACAGGGTGTAATTGAAAGGGATTTTTTAAAGAAAAATGCAATACTGAATTGATGGGTAGTGAAAATGCCTTAATCAGGTATAGAGATGGCTCCAATTTTTGAATTTTGTATCAAATACATATTATCAAGATGTTATAGTATTAAAAGAGAATGCTAAATCTGTGTTTGTAATCAGCATTTAGGCCATTTTATTGCATAAAATTCACTTAATTGTATTTTTAATGATATGGATGTAACAGAGAAAGCAAGGTTTAAACCTGACATGTTTAATGGCACAAAACAGTGCAAGCTTTGTAAAGAAAGCCCATAAAGCAATGCCTTGCTAAATACAAAGTTGTATAGAAGCAATTATCATTTTCACACTCATTTACATACTTATCACACATTACTAATTGGATTTTTTGACTGACCTAGGGAGTTTGAAGCATACCTAAGATGGTGTTTTTACTATGCACATGAAAACATATACAAGACACACCACTAACTGAAAAATTCTAACAAATCAGCTCTAAGCTATATAATTTGGTGATGAGCATGCTGTTGGTGAGCCAATATATGATGCGATTATGGATCATGATTTACCTGTGTCAAAACGCAGACAAATTGTTCTGAACATGTCTGAATAAATGAGAAAATGGAATCAATTTCAATTTAATAATAGATTGTTCACTGAGGCTATCATTGTGTATTTGGTCACGAGGTAACAGGTTTTAAGTAAAGAAAGTATTTAATATATATATTGTGAAAGAATGGTAGGATTGTAGGGAAAAATAGTCTATAAGTATACGATAAAGATAAAATTATAATGGAATAGAAACACTGTTTATCATACGCGCGATGGTATTATTTGAATAGTGTAAGAAGTTAGGAACAGGTGTTTCATTGTTTAAAAAAGCAAATTTAATAATGGATCCAACCTTATCTCTATTTGGAAAACAAAGTTTAAAAATATCAAATAAGCTTACATTATAATGAAAGAGTCAGGGATGGGGCAGATCAAGCTTGAAGGTAGAATACATTCTACATTTAAGTTTTTCATGGGTGTAGAACCAAACATTTTGAACCAAAACTTTGCAAAAAATATTGTTGATCCAAAAATATTTTTGATCCATTATATGGTAAAAAGCTTATCTTAGCAGAGCACTTCCTACTCTTGAAAAACTACATCTAAAAACACCCAACAATAAACAATTTCTGTGCCTATAACCCACTTTTGTTCAGACCACATCTGACCCCATCTTCATTATATTAAATTGAGGCAAACAGACAATTCAAGCAATATTGCCACAAAAAGCAAAAAACTATAGGCCAAACAATAATTTATTGGACAGGATAAACAGAAATTCAGATTGCAGGGCCCCATTATTTCTAAATGCAAACCTACCCTGCATTTTTGTTTACATTGTCCAATAAATTATTGTTTGACCTATACCTGACCAGTACACCGATGGAAAATGTGGATAAAACCCATCTACACCAAAATAATGATTCTTAAAACTTCTTGAAAATAAAAATCCATAAGGGGCAACCATAATTTGCACATTTTAAATCTCAATTTTGCCCAACCTATGTACATTATATTGCCAATGATATTGCCTTGACACAATCTCTTGAAAATGCTTTGAAGAAAAATATGTTGGTTTCCTAAAGATAACTAATTACCATAATTTTGGGAGCCTCCATAAACTAACAAGGCACAAGGGTGTATGACCTTGGAAGAATTTGGATATATACAATTTGTATGCTCAAAGAGATTTATTAATAAGAACAAAACTCTCTCTCTCTGAGTTGAAGTTGACTTAAACCACAATCAAGTTGTCACATTTTGAATGTAAATAAGGCTTTATCCTAAAGTCTTAAGAATTTTACGAAAGTTCTGGTAAACACACCATGTGTGGTTGGTCTCCCGGAATTTGATTGCAAACTGTTTCTTAGTGTGAACTTTCCTGTAAAATGATCAATATGTGATCAATATGATCAATTATTGGATCAGAATGATACTTTCAATACAAATAAAATGAACAGATTTGAAGAAATGTGCAAAACAAAAAATAGAAAAAAGGATTAATCAGTTGAAAGGGATTATATTATAATCAGGAAAAATGTTACGAGAAATACCTTTGCAAAATAATCTGGCATATCACAGTACACCTTTAGTATGAAAACTTCTCTAAAACTCACAATGATCTTTAACTATATAGTTTACATGAGTGTTTTCTGTTTTATTGTTACTGTAAATGTCAGTTGTTAATTTATTTCAAAATGAAAAAGGTTACATTATGCCTGTAAACTGAGGGAAAACAGAATGTATTGGCCACCATAGAAATTGAGCATACGTCAAAAAATGATTTTAAAACCAAAACAATATTTCCTTAAGTTAAATGATGCTGTACTGTTTTACTTTATATAACAATCGCATTGATTTGAGCCAGTCAATAGTAAGTTACTATTGCCCTCTCATAACAAAATCGGTATATAAAACAAATATTGACCGCTCTTTCATTCTGACAATAGTAAACACTATTTCCCCTCTATTTTGAGACTATCATTCTATTTCCCTCAACTTTCGATCTTGGGAAATAGTATATAGTCTCAAGGTCACTTCGGGGCAATAGTCTTTACTATAGCCCTCATGAACAGTCCATATTTGTATAATATCCCTCCACCTCAGCAAGACAGAAAAATCATACAGCTACTTACTTAGGCTTGCAGGAGTTGTATAACAAACCGATGACAACAATAACAAATAGGACAGCTAAGATGCCCCCTACAATGGCCGCTATCCACCGTGGCTCGAGATCCACACCCGCTATTAGGCCAGTATTAGGGCTGGCATCGCCTGGAAGACAACGGGCAAAGACAGACATAAATGAAACATATATGACATGGTTACTTACTTAGGTTTGCATGAGTTGTATAATAACCCAATGACAACAATGACAAAGAGGACGGCTAAAACGCCCCCTACAATGGCCGCTATCCAACGCGGTTCTAGGTCCATTCCGGCAATGAGGCCAGTACTAGATTGGACACCACCTGGAATATAACAAGCAATTACAAGGGTAAATGCAATAAACAACAAGAGCCACAGGCTCAGTAACCCATGCACGAAAGCCCGTTAGCAAAAAAAAATGACTTCAAAGAAGCATTTTTTGAACATTGTTTTGTTTTAAATAGGGCCTGTAGAAAATGG
>JXSR01S062312.1:2302-17180 GCA_000969725.1 Ophiothrix spiculata
ATCAGTTTCATATTTTAAAGTATTTTGTTTGTAAAGCGCCCAGAGACTTTTGTGTTGGGTGCTGACAAGTGTGTTATTATTATTATTATTATTATTATGCCAAAGTTTTTTAGGTATGGTGTTTTGAAAACAACAAGCTAGAAATTATAAGGAAGAGGATCCTGCTGTTACTGGCTTATTGTTTCAATAATCCTTCAACTTTGTTTTTACAAAATCCTCCCAAACAAAAAACGTCTCAAAAAATCAAAATAGCTTCAAAATTATACATGGTTTAAAATTAAGAAAAATACAGTTGCACATGTTACAATTAAAAAAAGAAAAAAAAATCTAATCAGTCCTTAATTTTAGTGCAATTTACTTAGAACAACAACAGGAAGAGTTGGGTAGCGTAAATGAAGCCATAAATGACCCCCAACTCAGCAGAAGTTCCCCAACTTCCCAAGTTTTAACATGTATTCATAACATTTCTTGGGAAAAAATTTTTCAACTCTCGTGTGTAATGAAGCATATGTTAAGAAAACTACACTTTCATATATAATTTTATAAATACAGTAACTCACAAATTATGTCTACTTTGATCATTTTGATTGTTTTTAGTGATGTAATAGTGGCTTCAGTGATTTGCTGAGCAGGGCTGTCTTCTCAGCTGTATCTCGTTGGTGGAAAGTCATATTTCACTGTGTGCGCTAGTACTTAATTGACGGTAGCGCAATTTCATTACTGGAAACCATTTTCTCTTAAAAATTCTACAGAAATGGCACAAATATTTAATTTTTATCACAAAAGTAAAAATTAATTACTGGTGTATTTTTTAGAATTAAAATCAAATTTAATTATGACCTAAATTTCTACATTTTGTACAAATCTACATTAGGCAATATCAATTTTCTGCAGTTAACAGGCAGTATACAACATGATTTGCTACATTAGTTATTTTGTATGGTATTGTACTTATTGCATTTTTTGACCATGAAACTCGGACTTGTAGCATTATTAAATTAACAATATTTTGTATTTTCCAATTGAATACAGGAATACTAAACTGACCCAAGTCCATTCTTCCCTACTGAGGCCAAAGAAAGTATATTGTCCTAATGATGACTATAATTGCCATTCAAAAATCAATAGTCAGTATGGTTTTCCTATATTCAATTGTCTCTCACATGACGTGTCTGATCAGTGATACCAGTATTAGTAAGATTTTTAATTGTTACTTTTTCATTTCCGACGATGAATAATGAATTCATACAAAGCATGATGGGAAGTCAATGAACTTGCCAGAGTGGCTGGGTATTGCTAATGCCCTAATTAGCTTGGATGGTGAATGAGAGAGACTGTACTGACAAACGAATTCAGCATGCTAACACAAAGTCAACCTGCTCAGTCACCAGTAACGTACAGACTCACATACTAGTAGGTCTTCTGGTAGGGGTGTTTTTAATCATTTTTGTTATCCTATACTTCACCATAGCTTGAGTTGCATTGTCTGAATGTTGAAGTAATAGTGAAAAATCATTAAAATATAAGACACTGTTATTTTGAATTTCTATGAGCAGTCAATAGAAGGTAGTTCCCTTTAATGAGTAATGAAAGCTTGACGAAATATAAATTGTGTTGCCAAGAATCAACTATAGTCATCTGTAACAAACCTTTTCATTCTGGGCGGGTCCAAATCGCACCGTGTGTGAACAACAAACCAATCAAATCGATCATCAAGTCACGCAGCAACAGAACTGTCAAATCGTGTGAGTTGCGTTTGAACTTTAACCTCGGCGCACAGATGCGTTAAAGTTGATAGGTTTTCTTCACGCGACTAAAGTTGATAATGAACATTTTGCCATTCAGTTGTTAGTAGGCAGATTTAGTCAATTTTAGTTGGATTTTCCCCCATTGAGATATTTTTGGATGAATTTTGTCCTGGTTTATCACTAGTAGTGATTTGTATGCCAAATATCATGACAAAATAAAAAATAAAATGTTATCCACTAGACTATTGTAATTGAACACACATGTGTGACCCAAATTTGTGACATATGTGATCGGTGCAGTCTATCACTTAGTCATTAGTGCCATAGACGTTTAGTGATAAAGGGATCCTCCCAAGTGCAAATCCAAAAACATTTTTGTCATGAAATTTAAGCTTTTTGAATCATTTTAATTGCCAAAAATTCAAGAAATAATTCCGATTTTTATATTTATAAATCAGAAAATGTTTTTCTTTATTTTAGACCAAGTCACTGACACCATATTATTGGATTATAATCTTTCAAATATCCAAAATAAAGAACTAATTTCCAGTTAGTGCTAGAAAGGGTTAAAAATTGAAGTGTTTTATGCTTATGTGTCCATCCCAAGTTCCTTTGAGCAAGAAATAGATCTACATGATCAAAAATTCTCATGACTATAATACCTTTTTTCATACTAAACAAACTTGTTGTTGAAAATATACACTTTAAGGAACCCAAATTTTACTAGACCTCAAAATTGACCTGCCGACCTCTTTCAGTCATTTCCAACTTCAGCAGATTGTCTCTCAAATTTGACTTGTGGCAATGATGTACCTTTCGATGTGACACGTCAATCTAAGTCCTGTCAAACATGATATAGACATGAAAATACACAAAACCAAATTTCCATTGTATAGATAGATGTATGGAGTTGTGTATAGTATAACATGAAGTACAGATGCAATGGGACTCTACTGCATATAGAATGATGTAGGATTCCTTCTATTGCCCAAGGAAAGTGATACTCTCATTAGTGAATTAGACAATGATAACTTTGCACCATCTTTTTTGAGGTCATTGTTTAAAATCGGAGGTGTTTGTTTTGGACCGAGGTACTTTTCTGAGGGAGCGTAGCTCCCGAAGAAAAGTACCGAGGCACAAAATAAACACTGACGATTTTAAACAATGACTGAATTAAAAGATGGTGCAAAGTTATTATTGTCATTGATAACCATGTTTCGACATTTTTAATGCTTTTATGCGTGATTTTATAAAGAAATGCTTTATTAAACTTAAAGATCTACTTATCCCCATAAGAGAATTTTGATCAGTCCAGGCATGACGATCATTGCGTAATATGATACACGTGCGTGTGTGTGTTGCATACGCGCGCTTGATTGGCGTTTTATGAGAAAATGCATTAAGGCGCTATAATGACATCACATACGCAGGTCATAAGAAGTCATTGTTACCTGATAATGACTGCGCAGTTGTTTGCGTTAAAGTAGAAATAATCTTATTAGATTGGATCGCGCTGTTAGGCAGGTTATTAATATTGTAACAAAACATCAGATATGCAGTTTTACTAAAATGCAGAAAATTTGTCTAATAATTACTGGGATATGTGTTGTCCAGTGGTACAATGAGCTCCTTATCTCTCTATTTTTTTTGTGGCATCAAAAGTCTATCTGGACTCTTTGAGTTTGAAAGTTAATTCCTAATATGCTCCTCAAGCTAGGTATCTTATTTGAATGTTGGGAAGGTAACAGATTACCATGAAGAAGGAGTGGTTAACCTTGGGGCAGTCTGGTCTTATGCCTTGAAAGAGAGTTGGATGGCCACTGTCACCTATGCATTCCTGTTACTGAAACTTACTTTATATGTGTGTGACCATTTCTGAGAGCGCTTATTTACACAGTTGTTACAGAATGTAGCCAATAATTTCACAAAGCCATTTGGCGCTTTGCCATTTGTATGAGTTACTAAGGCAATGGACAGAAACCATTAGTTCTAGACATTTATTTCTTGGTCTCCCTCCGTATCGAATAGTAAAGGTAATATTGGTAAAACTCAGTCTTATTGAACTTTGGTAAAGACATGTAGACTAGCAGTTTTTATGCAGACATTCCAATTTACATGTGTACTATATCTGTAGGGAGTGTTGTGTATTACCTATCATGAATTATAGATGTAATTGGGCTGTATTACATAGAAAATGTTGCAACATCTCCTAGGGCCCACAGGGATACTCACTAGCATGTGAGGCACATCTCTGCTACTGGAGTAGAAATGCTATTTCTTTCCAACACAATAATCATTTCATTTTGTATATGATGATTATATTTGAAATCCCTGAAAGCATCCAGACTTGGAGTTGATGTGTAGTATAGCAAAATATATTGATAGGTGGTAATTGGATTGGTATACCTAGATCAAATTTTGATGCCTACCAGGCACATAGTCAAATGCCTATGAAATGTCTTCTTGGTAGTCTATTTATAAAAGTATTGAAGATGAGCTCTCGTGGAATAAATGCAGTGATGTGTTTATCAGAAGATGCATTAAATAAGTTGTTAATGTTACTACTATAATATTGGGTGGTTTAAGCATTATTGTATATCTTATACCGGAGTAAAGAAAGGTATTTAGTCTGTGAAGATGATTAAAATAGAGTGGTAAGCATAGTGATGGCAACAACTTCAATTCTGATATAAATATCAATACAATCATCATGCAAACGTATCCTGTGACATGTTGGCTGATGTATTGCAATGTAGTTTAATTCTTTTTTATTTAATGCATAAGGGTTTTCTTCATGTGGTTGCTCTTATAAAATATTGTTTGATGTAAATCATTACAAGAAATACTGTGCAAAATAGAACTAATCATTAGGTATTATTATTTTTAACGGAAGGCCAACTACAAACTGTTTTTTTAATGCCTTTTTAAAACAATATTAGGATTATTTTTTACGATTTCTGGATTCTGTGTTGTGATGTGATTTTCAGTCCTAACTATGGCGATCTAATGGAAGTTTTGTATAGTGATATGTGTAGCACAGCAAGATAAGTCTCAGACTCTTTAGTCATAAGGCTTTGGGAGTTGAGGATTCAAAATTCAGTGAGCGGTGTGTGTAGTGTCCTTGAGCAAGATACTTACTCGCATGTGCTCCTCTCTTTACACGTGTCAAATGGGTACTAGTTTATGTCAATACTGGAGAGGTAACAAGCCTGTGGTGAAGTAGGTGTAGTGATCCTCATTACAAAAAGTGATGGGTTATGCAAATACAGGCCGTCCCTTTTACCTTTTCATGTTTTATACGTCTGTATACAAGAAAAAAATTTACTAAATTTGCATTATTGTGTAATATTTGGTGTGTTTGAAATTGAGAAAGATTTGATAGGTATACTTATGATTACTTTACGGTCATGCATTTTTAGGACATTGAATTCTCAAAAGTAGTGTATTATGACTGTATGTCATAATATGGTTTTTCTTTCTCTCTTTTGTGTCCATATAGCAACATATTGATATTGAGTTTGGAGTCAAGTGCCGTGTCTGTGCATGTGTGCTAGCTGCTCAGACAAAATGAAGCAAGCAATCAGATTCCTAATCTGGACGCAAACAAGTGTAAACCTCTAGATATCCTGTAGGAGGCATCTGTGACTGTCAGTAACTAGAATGGCTTGGCATGCTTAGCTCCACAAAACCATTTATCTGGCTCAACACAATACAGGTTACAGCAGGTGCAAACTAGGTCATGTGTATGACTGCTGTGTCTCTCATATTCAGGAAGATTCCTTCATGCATGCACTGTTATAGGTAATATTTTGTTGGATTTTAAATTCTGATCAGAGATGTAGTCCACATTTACATTTGCCAGTAATGCTAATGGATTATACATATGTTTCTTGTTGTTATGTGATGTGTGTTTGTTTACCAAAGCAAGAGAATAGTTGTCATCCATATACCAGCCTGGGCTGATGGTCACAAGTTCTATAGCATAAACGGAGATTTTACATCCGTACAAGAGATCATTTCTATTGACACAGAATTTCAGATTGGAAAATAATGTTTTTTTGTATATTTCAGCAAACTTTCCATGTGTGTCCATATAATGTTAAGTCAGAGCTTGAACAGTGTCACACATGTGGATGACTATGTGTCACGCTGGAATGTGTGTGATAGAGTTAAGCTTAATGATTATCCAGTAGGGTTGCTTTCTTAGCAACTCGGTGGTAATCCTTCAGTGGTTAATGTATATCAAAGAAAGCCTTTTCTTAGTCAATGAGTGCAATTTCACTTCCTTATAAGGGGCTATCCATTATGAGACAACATATGACAGTGTGTTCAGCATTACACACAGTGGGAGCTTGCGCAGCGTAAAGATACGCACACGTCCGACGCACTGTTGTTTGAGGTGGACATTTATTCATTTTTAACCAAAAATTCATATTTTTCTTCATAGAAAGTTGAAAAAGCAGTACAGTTAACTGAAATATATTGCATAATAAAGTGTTAGACCCATTCTCAAAATTTCAATTTATTTTGGTTGAAATTTAGTTAATTTTGAGCCAATTTAGTGGTATTTTTTGTAAATTCAGATTTGTGCATAAATGAGGGCGCTATACATATTCAATTTATTGATCATATTTGATTATCGATTATGTTGTTTGATCTGTGAAGATTTTGGCTAAAAGTGATGAATAAAATTTACTTGACCTCAGATGCTTCATTTGCATATCTAATTTCAGTAGTAGACACCGGAATATACCCTCTACATCCAAAAATAAGTTTTTATGAATAGCGCCATCTATTTTGACACTTGGAAATAAAATGTCCCTATTATTTGTATTGGGTTCAAACAACAGTGGACGCGTACTGCTACTACTTGATTTGGAATAATTTATGTTTGATTAGGGGAGTAGGTTTTTCCAATAAATGTTGTCTATTGATTTTTTGGTAGATTCTAGATACTTCTTTATATCATAAAAAAAGCATCTTCTATGTCTCAGTAGCCATTATTTGTATTTCCAAAGTTTGTACTAAAGGCTCTCATTGTTATAATGCTGTGTCAAGAAGCCATTGTTTTAAGTTTTGCTGCAGCTCAGCACAACTGTGATGGCTTTAAAAGACTGTTTGCTGCATGTGTATATGGCGCTAGGTAAAAACGGACTTGTCAGTTTGTTATACGTTTTGTTTAATCGGGGGAAAAAGAAAAGAAAGTGGATTAGGAAAAGAAACTGACAACACTGCAATGTTACAGCAAGCACTCATCATATTTATATTTATGTTTATAACATTTGTCACTTCTATTGCTGTGTGCATACAATGTCTCTCAACCCATCAATGTAGGGCAATCAATAGCTAGCTGTTTATCTTGGTCCATCACTGGTTGTAATATGATACACAAAATAGAAATGCATAGAGAATGGTGGAATAGAAAATGTAATGAATGAAATGCCCAGACGTTTAGCTCAATTTTATACTGTGATATGACTATATATGTTAACCTATAGGAAGAAAAATGGACTCTTTTCTTTCAAATGTATGATTTCATTTCTTTTAAATCCCACAAATGAAACCGAAAGAAACTAATATTTTAGACTTTTGAATGTGTTGATTTGAGAAATAAATCTTTTTAAAAGAAAAGTTTTAAAAAAAGGAAAATCACCAAATTTTATGTATTGATTGATGAAGTAAATCCACAATATTGATAAGAAAAGAGATGCGATCACTTTGAAATAAAACATATTTATGATCACATAGAAGTAGAATTAAATAATCACATTGTTCTTTAGAAACATTGAGAAACAGAAAAACTGCATTTTTTTATTTGCAGTCAAATCTGCTAGGGTTAAGATACCTGTTGAACCAAAGGATTACTAAGTACAGTGTTCCTGCTAAGGATTTTTACTTTGCGCCAAAGCGACTTAAAAGAAAAAATACATCTCGCCATGGCCAATTTCAGAAATGATCACCTTAAAGATAAGTCCTTTTGAATATAATCTGAATAAAACTGAAATAAGTGAACATTGGGTATAACCAAAACCCTGTTTTTGACTTTTTGTTTTGGCAACCACTTTCGCCAATTTTTTGAGCCTCTGCGCCAATTTCGCAACATACTAACTTAGTACCAGTAACCTAAAAATAGAAAAATCTGCCCATCCAGGAGATGAGTCAATTTCACATCAGCCTTTTATAAATGCTGTTATAAAACCATAAAATCTGAAAAAATCAATTAATTTTTAATATGTGTAATTTGTTCCATGCAATTTTTGGTCTCTTTTGATGTAAAAATTTTGCTTCATAAACCCTTTACATCTTCAAAAAGCTACAAAGCACTCTGAAATAAAAACACATATATAGCTAGGCCAAATAATAATTTATTGGACAATTTAAACAAAAATTCATTGTAGAGGTTGTATATTCGCAAACAATGGGACCTTGTACTGTGGATTTTTGTTTACACTGTCCAATAACAAACCCAGTATACCGATTGACTATGGATTTTAGATTAATCAAAACAAATGTTGATGATGAAAATTGATTGATTTGAAAATTACAACCTTCTTGTATGATATTAAGGTCAAAGAAATAGCCCAGCTTAGCCTGACCAATGAATAATATGCAATACGGAGCAACCAGAATTGACCAATATTTGTTGGTATATATTATATCCCCTGCAGAAGCAACTTAATATGCACATGACCTATATATCTAAGCTGTAATTGTGAAAATTGTGTAAGTTTATATCTTATGAGTTTCACCTCGCAACAACAACATTCCATTGGGAATTGCAAATATGATGTAATTTTATATTATTTGATATAACCTTGCTATATCCATTCTGAGAATTCAATGCATTTTTCAATGTTTGCTCAGTTTATGAGCTGCCTTTTAGGGAGCAGTATTGGCCTTATGGAAATCATTTCTCACAGAGACTGTGTCTTTTAGATTTGAAAATTGTCAAATTGTAGTTAAGCTTATTTGCATATTGTTGTGATAAGTTGAGATGAAACGGTTGGATTTCTCTTGAACTGTGCATAATGTGACAATGCAAGCAAAAGGATAGACAGGCCTCGGTCAATTGTCACAAGATCATCTGAGGTCCATGGTTCAGATCCATAGAGGGTGACTACTATTTTTAAAACTTTCCACTTAATGTTAAATGCTGAATCGTATTTGTTCCAGTAAGGGTTATATGATGTCAGCACACTGAGAAAAAATAAAGTAAATAAAACCAGTGAAGTCTGCAGGGGAGATATTTTAGGTATTCAACACTGGAGATGGAGACAAAAGTCATTTGGTTGGATATGTTCAATTGTTTTAAGAATATGAATTGACATTTATTTTTATTTTTTTGTAATTTTCGTTAATGTAAAGCAACATCAGCAAAATTGTGTTGTAGCATCCATTCCTTGAAATATTTGTGCAGCCTCATCCCATATGTACAATCCAGAAAGCATTAGCTAAAATCCTCCAATGTATTGAAACAGTGGCGTGCCCTAAGGGGGGCTAGGGGGGAAGGTCCACGTGCCCCCCCCCCCCCTCCCAGTTTGGTGGGTCAGTCGGAGGAAAAGGCACATTCGGGTAATCTTGACAATGAAAAAGATAGAAAAGAAAGGGGAGGGAGAAAAAATCAAAAGAAAAGAAAAAAAGATAGAGTTGAAAAGTTGTGAGACTTCTTTTTTTTTTGCTTATCAGTTTTCAAAAGCTACATCAAAAAATGTGGGTGTACTTTTTCTTTTCAGTCTGTATTCAGGGGAAGCTAATGTTTATACCCCACAACTCAAAATTCTTGGGCACACCACTGTAATGAAACATTATATGCATCTTGATATTGATATTTGCATTTTCTATTTTCTCCTGGCTGTTCCGTACCTCCCAAATACCCCCTCCATTGCTGGCTGTTACCATGAGCAGTCATTCCCCCTCTTCAAAGTAGCCTCTACAAGCCCAAGCCAGGCACAGCTGAAATATAGAAGCGAAGTCAGGTAAATATTATTTGGGTTCAATGCAAGTAGACAGCATTTGCAGTTGTGTATTTCTTCTCATTTTTTGATTGAAGTTGTTTGCTTCTTATTCTGTGTGCCTATGAATAGAGCTCTAGTTAACCTATGCTAAAGTGCTAATCATGAGGGTAATGGTGTTTTTTAAATATTTTAATACCATTTTTTAAATCAAATTTTCATGTTTTTGTTTTCATTAAAATTGATGATTGAAATCACATATTGAATATCATTTTTGTGCATTTAATTTTATGAAATACCATGTATTGTTATTTTACACAAATTTTGTGTATATACAATGATCTGTAAATCAGTTGGTGGCAGCTACTGGCTTATATTTTCGCTATTTTATTACTTTTTAATTTTATCAGTTTATAACTATGTTTAATTACTGGCACTTTTCTTGCACTAATTTAGATTTTAGTTTTGCTTCACTTTCATTAAGTTGATATGTTGCAGCTTTGAAGCTTTGTTTCTTTTAGTTTTTACACATGTGCCATACAGTATCTATGCCATACAGCATCTGTGCCATGCAGCATCTATGTATACCTTTTTTAATTTCTTTTCAGACCAAACGAGCTCCATAACTGAAAAGGCACCAAATTTATAAATCAACACTTTGCATCCCTCAGTTTATTTTGAATATACAGACCATATAGAATGTGTGAATTAAGGCCCTGCGGGGAAACCCGAAACCCCGAATTTTCCTGGACCGGACTAAACCTGTGGTCGATTTCACTAACATTAAAACACATCGTTAAAGCATCGTAGGACCGAACGCATCGTTCACTCATCGCAAATTTGCGATCACCTTTTGGCTCATCGCAAAGTTGCGATGTGTTGGAATTCTCCCCGTGCAATATTCGTATACCTAGCGACGCATCGCACGCTTGCGAAGGGTTTTTATGTCTTCGTGAAATCTAGTCTAGGTGCGCACTGTACGCATCGCAGCTACGATGCATCGCAATTGTTTGGTGAAATCGACCACTGGTCGGGAATTTTTTTTAGCTATTTTTGGGTTTGGTACGGCCCGTGAAAATTATTAACGGGGTCGACCGGGTCGGGGAAATGTTACTCGGGGTCGGAGAAAGTTTACATTTGGTCCGGGAAATGCAAAAGTCGTTCGGGGTAAAAATAAAATAGGACAACAATTTATCGCTGTGTCTATAATGTCATAATCCGTGTTAAACACAATTTTAATGACTCGAAATTCAGGGAAAAATAAACATCTTGATTGGGAAATCATGAAAAACTGCCGGTCCGGGTCGGTCTGGTCTAGAAAAAATCCTTTCGGGTCGGGGCAAGCTAAATTTTTATTGGGTCGGGCGGGTCGGGAAAAAAATTGTTGGGAAATGACGGTGTTGGGGTCAGAAAAAACTTGCCCCGCAGGGCGTTAGTGTCAATGCTGTTGTTTTTTAGGTTTGCTTCAATGTATAATCATCATCTGTCCGGTTTGGAGTCTATGGCACAATATAGATGCTTGCCATAATTAGTTGTGGTATTGTGGTGATTGCTTTCTCCTTGTATAAACTTAGGGTCAAACTTTTTATTTATTTTATTTAGTTAAGCCTATATCTATTTTATTTTATTTATTTATTTATTTTGTTTTATTTTATTTTATTTTATTCAGGGGTTGATGTTCAGTTTTTTCACTTTTATGCACATTTTGAGTTCAAATTATAACCCTGCTTCTATACTATGAGTTATTGGGCTTTATTTTAATTAGGAAGCTGCTTGAGGTCAAAGGTTAAAATTTTACCAGGCTATGTAAAAGAAGATATTGTGTGTATCCCATCATGCATTGCTTCCCATCAGATTGTGTGTATAGGAAATAATGTCAACAGTTAGAGATGAAATGTCCATAAATCAAAGTTAATTGTTGTTATCTTTCATTTTGGACACGTTTCATTACTAACTACTCATATGACTTCCTGTACAATTATATTTCCCATAGGAAGCATTGTATTGTGGGATAACAAGATATCTTCTCTTAAGCTATGTGGTCTTATTCCAGCAATTAATGCTGTAGAGTAAGAAAAATTAATGTCATAGAACATCATAGCTTTGGCATATTCAGATTAGCCCACTTCCAATTGTCAGATTGTTTAATTTACCTTAGAAAAATAATTTGTTTGAATATTTTTCTGAAGGATCAACCTTTTGAAAGTATTCTACTTTCCTAAATATAGATCATTATCCTTTAACCATTTTCTAAGATTTTGGTTTTCATCTGCAGTCTTGATATCAATTTTTCTGTACTCTTGTTGCGACCATTTTGTTTTGTAGTCTTATTTATCATGTCAAAATGTCAGTCCACTTTTAATAAAGCACCTTTCTTGGACAATCTCATCAAGATACTCTAGTATCTGTAAATTAGCCCAAGGAAAGGGGTTTGGGTGCTTCTATGTTATGTGCTGTCATCGTTTCACTAGAATCTGAAAAACTGTCACAGAACCAAAATGTAAAGTGACTTGTAAATGTACCCTGGGTCAATATTGGAATAATTATGCTACTCTTCAATATTTCAAATATCTTTGAATTGAAGGTTTGAGTGTCACACCCTTGTAGGATTTTCCCCTAAGATTCTCAACATAATTATAGCCCACATAGCCTAATTTTAACCCTTGATGATGAGCAGTATCAACCAAGTGAGGAGGAAGTCTTGACATATTTACATGGATTGTAGATTTGTTCTGTTATCATGCACCTGGTATCCGGTTTTGCACAGTGCAAATATCCCCAACTTAAGAAGCATGTTGTGCAATGAATGCAATGTGTAGCTAGCTAGTACTTGTCAGCATCAACTGTGTTAGGTTCTAGCCATGACTTCAATGCCAACCTTCTGAATAGACAACTTCATTTGAATTCTATCAGGTGCATAGGATTCTAACCGGGGGCCTGGACATTATAGTTAGTGCCACAACTGAGCTAACAAATTGGATAGGGAAACATGGACAATTTTAAATCTTCAGTTCTCACCCCATTTTTCTAATCATATTAAATATCTTTCTCTAGAAGCCGGGTCAAGAAGCTTAGAAAGGTGATTTTGAAATCAATTCTAAATTGAATATTATGATTATTGCTAATGAAGCTGGTTGTATCAAAATGATAAATGTCTATCCATATTTAATACTCACCCCAGACTGACATGAATAAATGAAAAGAAATTATTTGTTATGATTCAAGAACAAGGAATGTTTCCGGACAATTCCACAATCTAAGCAGAATTTTAGTCTCTTATCATTTAATTTGTTTTGACAAAAATGTTCTAAATATAGATGAAACTAGTGTTCACACCTTCCAAACCAGAGGTATGGCCAGTGGCGAAACTAGGGGTGGAGTGTGGGTGGGTGGTTTGTGGGGCGTGGGGGTGTGTAAGGGGGAATCAAGAAATTTTAAACAATATGTAGTACACTGATGATGTAACTATGTAGAATTTTGCATGGACAGTCATGGCTAGTTGCCTTAATACATTGTAGCACTGCACAAAGGAAACCTCAATTTACAATTAAATAGCAAGCACAGTGTGCAGCTTTTAAATGTGAAATAACATAGTGGTATATGCAATTGGTTTTGGTTCCTTGTACATAGGTCGAGAAATTGAGCTATCTATTGTTCTGTCTTGATTTCACCTAAAATATTGACAATTCTTTGGATTTTTTTTTATCACTCTCACTTTTTGTTACATTTAATATATATTAAAATTTGGATAAATTGCACATTTCAAGATTTTGTAAGAGACTAGATTTTCACATTATTGTAGGCATATAGATGCTAACATTTTTGTACTAACCTTTTCCCCATGCTGTCATTGACTGACATGTGATCATGAGCAGCAGGATTACCGCCGCTTATGAAGAGTACATACATATCCATGATGTAAGACAGGTACAGAGACGACAACACAGTGTTTTTTTCATACCAACAATCTTATTTTGACATGTTTGTTGTAAAATTCCTTTGTTGCCATGTCAACCGCCATACATTTATCCATTCCATCATTCATCCTGGTTCTTTCCTTAATTCCTTGTTGAACTTTTGATAAACAGTATTGAAGCATGTTTTCAAATTTCATTGTGTATTTTGATTCATGGTTAATGGGCATGCATCGTCATGGTTTTCCTTTCACAGGTATGGTATTTGTGTTCATAATGATTATTGAAAAAACTTCATTGAAAATGTGAGTTACAGGTTCATTAATAGAGGCTAGATACCTCTGCAATCCATCACCATTCTTATCAAGAGAAGATATCATGTGTATCCCATCATGCAATGCTTCCGATGGGAAATTTTGTACACAGAGTCATGTGAGTAGTTAGTGATGAAACATATCCAAAATGCAAGATTACAATCAGTAAAATGATTTATGGGTATTTTATGACTAACTGCTTACATAACTCCCAATACAAATAATCCCAGTGGAAGAAATGCATGATGGGATACACACAATATTTTCACATTCTTACCATTAGCGAGATCACCATTAGGAAGAGCACATGTTTACTTGCCTGTATTGTTCAATTCTTGGTGGATTCATTCCTTTTACTTCATTATCTTGAATGACTATCATTCCATTTAATTGAAGTGACGTGCAATCTCTATCATTGCCTCTTACCAAAAGAAGATATCAGGACCTTCCCATCATGCATTGCTTCCAATGGGATTTTTTATAAGGGTTATAATGAGACAGTTTAGTAATGAAACATACCTGAACTGCAAAATTGGGATGAGGTCTGCTAAGTGTGCAATGTTCAATCCCTAAACCCTCTCATTGCGACCCATTGAAAAAATCACACAGGAAGTAAGGCATGATGGGAAGGTCCTGATATCTTTCTTTGTCTCTTACCTGTATTGTTGAAAAAATAAATACATCAGTTACATCAATGATAATTGTACAATGCTATGAAACTATGTTCAATAATGTGGGTTATTTTATATTATATTACTATCTAAAACCACCTTAAGTAAGGCTTCCTGACATTTGTAACAGATACCCTTAGCAAGGATTTTGAGGGTAAAAGACCTTTAAGAAAGGACAAGGGTAAAACATGAAAAGAAGACGATTAGTTGACCAATATCTGTTTAAATTTGATTACTAATGTGGGCATGAAATGGGTAGTTGATATAAATAGCCTAAGT
>JXSR01S062313.1:0-14256 GCA_000969725.1 Ophiothrix spiculata
ACACATGGATGTACGAATTCAGGCCCTTCAAAATTTACCCTGTTTTACTTATTCTCAGCCTAGTTTTGGACGATTTTACTCCATTTTCAGGCCTTGCTGTCACTACTTCGGTTGTTAAACGTTGTGTCACTTATATCCCTGCTTAACAGCAAAGTCTTCAAATTTCCACCAAATGGCACCAAAAGACGAAGATGTTAACTCTACCAAAAGTGGTACAAAGGCATAAAATGCACAATTCATTAAATTGTTCGTAATTACTCAACCAGGTTAACAACGTAGGAATATTTGGTATTGTTGTAAAGAAGACTTTCTGGTGCATTAATCTAGCAAAACAGTACTCCAAATCATTCAACCGTTTCCAAGAACAGAGGGCGCAAATCTCGGTTTCCTTTTTTAAAGGAACACCCTGTATAGTGGTTTACATTTATCAAAAATGCAAAATTATCTGAAATTCTTATGCTTCTTTTTTTTTTTTTTTTTTTTGCATGTCATCTTTATCTTGTAAATATATAATAATTCTGCTTACATTACACAACAAAACCTTAACACTTAATTTCGTAACAAGGTCATCTTATAGTCCTAATTAGGTGACGTCAAGCTGCTTACTATGGTAAATATTCCGGATGGTAAATATTCCAATATTTATTTTTTCACATAACGAAACAAATTTGCAGGTGTGAAATGTGAACGCTGAAATATCAAGCTTTAATAGGTTATACACCTCAACTCGTTCCTATAACACTATCTCACTCCACATATTCAAAGAATAATTCAAAAAACAAAAGCCCAAAACATGAAGATAGTGATTTTCTCCATCCAGGCTAATATGGCAAAAATGAGGCCGCCAGGCTGTGTAACCATCTATACACAATACTCTACTGACAAAATGATAGTCATATGCAAATATGAGAGGTGGATATGATAAATGACCTAGTTAATTGCCAACTAACATATAATATAATGACAGTGAGCTTAATCCCCAATATTGTTGCAGGGACCAATTATTTTTATATCCATGAATAAGTGATGTTCATAGATTGTGCAGACGGGCTCAGCCATTTAACACCAAGTAGGTCAATTAACACCAAGCTGACCACATTTCACATAAATACATTAATTATCAACGCTTGATCAATCAATGAAATATTTTAGACTTCAATTTAAAAGTTTTATTCTGCATTATGAACATGAACTAAATGATTACTATTGATTTTACATTAGGGCATGACGGCACCAAGTCAAGGCTTCCTCAACTGTTTAGTTTACGGTTGGACAAAGAAAAGCTTCCGTATGGCTCAGCATCCAGATGCAGCAACACCAATGGCCAAGGAAACCTACCGTTACTACGGTACGGCAGAAGGACAGATCAAATACTCTGCCAAACCAAGGAGAACTGAGACTCCGTCACCTGTCCCTCCAGTTACTGCAGAAAGTGATTTAGGTGAAGTGCAAAAAGGTATGCTAGAAAGACAACCAAGCCTGAAATGGTCTAGAAGTAGCAGTCCAAGTCAGACATAAACAGCTAGAAGGCCAAACAAAAACGTCATGTAAACAAGAAAACACTGGTTGGGGATTGAATAAACAAACTATGAGGCCCTGCGTTCGGGATTTTTGTTTACACTCTCCATGACATTTTTGTTTTGCCAATAGAAGTGCAATCACGTAATCTGGTGTCAGATTATCTTTCGTAGTTGTCAAATTGTCAGGATGATGGCAAGAATTTAAAATACCCAGTCGAAGCCTTGTCATGCTTGATCGCACTACCATGTGTAGACAGTTTGATTGACTGAAACTTATCACTATGATCACTTAGAGAAATTATGCAAGTGAGTCGTACGGTGTTGCGATAATTCCAAAATGTAAGAATGTGGCGTGTGCCACAACGATACACCACGATGGGACAGCTAAGCAATAACAACCTCATTCTCATTCTTGATTGTAAGAACTACCAGGAGAATTGTTTCAAAAGGTTGGATCTGGATCTGATACTTCGCAACTCGTCAATTTTGAAGTCAAATTAAATGCAAATGTGACTTCCGAACCATGGAGCAATTGTTTTTTGCTTAAACGAGGACAGGTGGTCCAACCAGAGCTGGAACATGGAACCTTTGTATTACAAGTCCCATGCTCTCCTGTGCCAATCCTGTAAAACAAAGCTGGTTGTGGATGGAGGAGTCAGCTGTTTGGCTAAAATAACTTGGCAATTTCAAAGAATGTGGTCTCAAGTCTATGTTGATTGTAACTTCGGGGTGTAGAGTGAGAGTCGCTGCTTTTTCGCATGGTTTGGTAAAAACCATTAAAGATTCATATGTTTAAAAGTTTTAGTTGGTTTTATTTGCATGTTTGAACAATGCATTTAAAGATTTTAATATTTCAAAAACATAGCATATTTTCAAAGATTTGTAAAAAAATATTGTGCAATTGGTTTTTTTTAATATATATATAACTTATCACATTTTGTCATTATGTGAGGCAATAGGAATATATTTTCCTGACCAGGAATCAAAGTCAGGACCTCAGGTTCACAAGATAATTATGTGCCTACACTTGGAGATGCAATTTGTTTGCACATGGCCATTTTGATTTCACATGGACACAAATAATTTCACATGGATTCACTGAATCCAAGTTTCTGCTAGCTGCTTTGCCTATTCTGTAATTCAAAACAAGTAAGGCTTTGGCGTCCAAAGACATTCGCTCACCCAGGTGACATTTATTGACACTTATTCGCTGAAACGGGGAGCGAATGTAGCTCTTATTGCGCGAATATCGTTTAAATCGATGAAGCGAATGTCACTCGCGCATAATGAAGTACTGTGATGATTCAACAAGCAAACCAAAGAATATTCAGAGCAAACGTCGCTTTCACTCAATCTGAAGTGTAGCGAATGTCGTAATATTTGTTATGCAAATGTCTCTTCCCGTTTGAGCAAAGTTTTCTCGGTAGTGTAAGCAAATGTCACTCGGGCGAGCAAATGTCTTGGACGCCAAGTCTAAGCACATTTGCAAATGTTTTGAATGAAATGTTAGCATATTCAATTTTAAAGTCCATTTTTATCTTCTAAATCAAATTAGATTGCAAAGATCCTTGCTAATTTAGATTCACTGAGTACGTGAGCAGCTAGGAGAAAGTATTTTGGATTCAATAAATACATGTGAAATTTTACGTGGCCAATTAAATCAAAATGACCAAATGCAAACAAATTCAATCTCCTAGTGCTAATAATTTATAATTTGTGACATTACAAGGGAGATGTGTATATTTTGATCATTATGAAAGAGGAATTTTATTTTCTCTACATAGGCATGTAGCCTTTATTCAAGTCACTTTTGTTACAGTTGCTTTGGACAAGTGTTGTAATCCACATATCATAGACCATATCTATAATTGAAATACTCCCGCTGTTGATGGGGTAAATCCACAGAATCGGACGGGCAACGGAACTCAGAGTGAGATCAAGTAGTGTATTTATCATACTTAGCCTTGTTCTGAGTTCCGATTCCCCGCCCGATTATGTGGATTTACCCCATCAACGGCGGGAGTATGTCAATTATAGATATGGTCTATATCATAATTGGAATTTAACCTCATATTTAAAGGGATTACCCATGATTTTCCAAATTGGAAAAAGTCTACTAAATCATTAATTTATACCAACTAAATAGTGTTCATACATTTATAAGTCAGAAATCTACATAATTCTTTTTAAACATGAGTTTATTAAAACCCTAGTTTTACTCACAATATCATATTTGTGTCCCTTCCACAACTTTTATAGATCTCAAATTCAATATATGTTGAATTGAATTTGACCTAGTTTAAAGCTGAATCACCGCAACAGCGTAACTCAGCTGCCAACAGGAATTTGTGGTTACCGGTAGCCATAAATACAAAAAAAGGACACATTTGTCTCTAATTTCAACATTTCTTTGTTTTTGAGAAAACAATCACAGCACTTGGTAAGTTTGTATGGGCATGTTGTTCCTGAAACACCAAACAATTGTCACATGTGTGAGAAAAAGTTAAGTTTTTGAATCAGGATGTTGGGTAGTCCCTTTAAGTAGACTGTACTAACACTGCCGCGATTTGTGTGTAAGGCCAAGTAAAAAATAAAACGTGTTTCTCGTCCGGGTTTTTGAAAAGAGGAGGAAGAGGTACTTTTTTATGTTTATTTTTTATTTCTATGGCAATGCAAAATTGCCCATTAATGACCCATTCTCATCCAGTGTATTGATACCAGATGTGTTATTGGAAGAGGAGGAGGCCTTTTTTATTTTTGAGTTCTGGACATACTGGAGGTTGATCAAAACAAAATATGCTTTAAAATGCTTGTTGAACTGAAGCAAATCTATTGCATAGACTTAAAACTTTTCAAAACTTTTTTACAAATAAGTTATGCATGAAATACAAAATCCTTAAAAAACGATGCAAAAGGGGAAGAGAAACATGTTTATTTTTTTACTGGGCCTAATGTTTATGCTCAGTTTCCTGTACTGTGACGTTTTGCTGTGTTGTTGACAGTAACTGTATGGTTTATTCAGGGTCTGTCAATGTGCATTGTTCATTGGCACGCAATTTTTTCACACGCAATGCATACGGAAATAATATGAATGAAAGACGGCGCGGCGACGGGCATTGATCGACGGATATGGTCAGACTCTGAATAAACCGTAAGTGGCCCAAAATGCTAAATAGAGCAGTTTTCAAATATTCATGTGTGCTTATTACCTCCATGGTTAAGGTGTGCATTTTGTATCTGATTCTTGATGATTTTAGTGGATTAAGGTGTGCTGAAAATCAAATTCCTCAAGATCATTTAAAGTGTGTGATAGTGTGCACCAGGGGCGTCGGAACCGTGTAGGCCATGTGGGCTTTGGCCGCACCACTTTTCAGCCAGAAGAAAAATAATTTTTATTTTATTTTATGCGTTTTATTATAGTCCTAAGCCTAAATAACCACAACTTCCTTAATACTGTACAGATTCGTTTTTTGGCAACTGTATTGTGTCATTGGACTTAATTGTTTCCTTATTTTTGATTACTCAGGATCCACAGGCCGCACCACTTTTCGCAATGGCTGCACCACTTTTAGTTTTCTTCCGACACCCCTGGTGTGCACAAAGTCAAATTTATAAATAAGGTGGGGGTGAGGGGTGATATTATTTTTGATCAGCTGTAGCTCTAAAGCTGCGATCACATAGAAGTATATGGTATACAATATTCGCTATACTCTCTTTGGGGAGGCAATCATATGTGAAATGTACATTGATTATCCTCATCACTAGACACATGAGTACCTCCCCAGGAGGATATAGTGAATATCGTATACCAATGTGTATACTTCTTTGTGATCGCAGCTTTATGGTACTCCATTTTGGTTTTTGAATATACAGTGCAACCTCTTTTATCCGAACCTCCTTTGTACGGATTACTCTGTTATCCGGCTGAATAATTTCAAAGGAAAACATGTTTTGTCAGTGCCTATTATCATGATTTAATGCATTTGAAGTACCATCAAAAAGTGCTTACAAAGGTTATTCACACATTATACCACTTCATATTGAATTATTTTATGTTACACAATTAAAGACTTATATGTTATTAGGCAGATTTACACACAATTCTCTTATCCGAATTTTTCACTTATCCGGCCATTGTTTGGTCCCATCATGTCCGGATAAAAGAGGTTGCACTGTAATGTAATAATATCCCAAAGGATTCTTTGAGATGACTATAGGATTTTGAGATTTAATATGCTGAAAGCTAGTTAAATGCAAGAAATGAAAATATTTTGAGGGCTTATATGCTGAATGCTAGTTGAATGCTATTAATAAAATATAGTAATTATCAAAGAGCAGACATTCCCAAGTTTGACATAAAATTTAGTGTAGAAACAATGAGATATTGTGTGAATAGAGCTGATTTTTGTTCTGAAATACTTATTCAACTCTTCAAAGACACAGCTGAATTGAGCACTGACGATCGCTGTGTAACAGTTTACCATGCATGGTATGTAAGGCCAAAAAAAAAAAGTTGTTTGGTTGTCCTCAACCGCCCGCCCGCCCCTATTTTTCGAAACTGGAAAAAAGTTTTTACTGTACAAAAGTATACCGCGTCTAATTTTCAGATTTCCCAATTTATTTTTTTTTCCTTGAGAATTTTGATTTTTTGAAAGTATTTTTAAGTTGTTGTTTTCATTTTGTTTCTAAGCTAATACTGTTTTTAAACTTGTATAAAGAGCTTTTTCGGTAGAGTATACTTATTTGCATCTTTATAGAGGCCATAATTTGGTGTAACTTTGACTTACATTTGAAAAAAAAAAATCTACAAAAAAAAAATCCGCCTGCCCGCACTTGCTCAAAAAAAGTTGTGGAGGACAACCAAACAATTGATTTTTTGTGGCCTAATAATGAGGTGTAGACAGGACCAATACAAAAGACTGTTTCTGGTCTCATTGGACCATATTCACAAAAGGGGAATAACTTTATTCCAGGAATAAATTTTAGTTCTTTCATTGGGGACATCATTTGGTATTCACAAACGAAGAATGAGTTATTCCATGGGCTAGTTATCCCAGGCTTTATCGAATCTAGCATAGTTCAGGACTGTGAATTTACTATATCAGAAATGACCAATGCAGGAATTAAGTTATTCCTGGAATAACTTTTGTGAAAACAGGCCTTTTTGTTTTGTTGTCCCTGTTCTAACTTTTAACTCAATTTTAATTTGCAACTTGAATTTCAACTCTAAGTTTGAATATTGAACTTAATATTTACTGGACTTATGTAGGCAAATATAGTCAAAATCAGATGGGTTTGGGTTTTCTTACACGAACATTGTAGTGCTGTGTGCTCAAATGGCAGACATGAGGTATAATTCTTCTGTCAGAGACATACATTTATATTGATATGATGGTGACTTGTTACACCCCAATGACAGGCTGCCTGAGCTTGGACTTTTAAATCACAACTGCAAAGCACCCTATTTAGACCATATCGATAATTGACATAATCCCGCCATTGATGGGGTAAATCCGCAGAACCGGACGGGGAATCGGAACTCAGAACGAGGCCAAGTATGATAAACACACTACTTGCTCTCGCTCTGAGTACCGGTCCCCGTCCGATTCTGTGGATTTACCCCATCAACGGCGGGAGTATGTCAATTATCGATATGGTCTATAGCGGCATAAGTCTTTAAACATTTTCTGTACCACTAATTTACCGATTTTGTCTAATTTGAATACATTCTCAGCTGTGTATTTCATCTTTTACTATTAAAACATACATATTTTGCTATACCATTACAAGAAAACCCAACTCCATCAATTAAAATCTACCTGGTGTTGCGATGGAAACACAAATAATATAAACATATGCTGACAAATTGCTTTATTTATTGAAGGACAATTAATAATTGAAGGACAACTGATAAGTTGAGCAACTCCTATTTATAAAAACATATTCAGTGTTTTCTGTATAACTCAAAAACAGTTTTGATGGAGTTTTGGTTTTCTTGTAATAGCATATTCATTTATATTATAATTCTATCTCTAACTTGATTTATTTTATAGAGCTGTTTATAAACCAACTGGTACATTTTTGTATACTGACCAACAATTGAAGAGCTTGTTTCCAAGAGGGAATAAATCCACAAAAAATGAATAATAAAAGATCAATTACAATTAATTGTGATCTTTGAGATTTCTACCATATGACCTAACATTTAACCTCCTTCAAAACTGAATTAAATGTCAAGTGGGCCTGTTAATAAAAAAAAAATTGTGTTTTTCTCCAAATTTCACTTTTTTGGAGTTATTCCGTTTTGGAAACAAGCTCTTCATATATATTTACGAATACAGTAGAACCAGTGTACCTGCAGTTTTTATTGACATTCTTTCATAATTATTTCATACAATAAGTATTGTATTCTGTGCTAATTATATTCAATGTGGCACATTTTTATTGACATTTTTTATTTGTTTATTCATGTAAATATTGTATTCCTGTGCAAACGGGTATTCAAATTTGTCCTCTAAGACAGCTTTAATGATTCTTTCATTCATATACCTAATTCACTTGAATAATACTTATATGCCCAAGGCTTTCAAATCTTAAAAATTTTAAGAGCAACCTTTAATTCCTTTCTTTTAGTTGATTGTTATGAATTGTATTCTTGTGCAAAAACTTGCTGTCTTTATGACAGCCTTAATTGTAATTATATGTATTGTTTATCTTAAAGGTGTAGGTTCCTATTTTAGGATGTGTATAATTTACTTTTAACTGTTTGACCTTGACCTCGGAAATGCATTGTGCAAGGTTTCAACCTCAGCTTGTGTCTGGTTTTCTTGTAAGAGGCAAAATAAAGTATGCAACCCTGGGGATGAGGCTGTTATATAAATACCAAAGACATGGAAAATATGTATACCAATGAATCTTACATTTTGTGCTATATCTCCAAAACTATAAAGAATTTTGAGGATAAATTTTTGATTTACAATCAGAAAAATATGTGCTTTCATTTGGTATCAAAAAATATACTACTTCCGGTTGAGCCCTGGGGGATGAGAATCTACACCTTTAAGGAACACTGTTATTTTTGTATGTGTTTTATTTGTAAAACAATTGTAAATGATTCAACTCTGCCAAAATGACCAATTTATAACATTACCCGGGGGGGGTTTTCACAGATTTTGGTAAAGCGATCGGGTGGTTTTCATCATAAATGAATAAGCCCAATTTGCCTAAATTGGGTGTATTTAGCGAACATTTGCTCAATTTGTTTAAAATGTTCATTATCATCCGAATCGGGTAGTAAAAATCCAACGAGTGCAGGGATGAACAATTTTTTTTTTTTAACCTAAAGGCCTTAAAAAAATTTTGATTGGCGTAACATAGAAAAAGAAATAGGGTAGGTAGGTCGGATTTTTGTTTAAAATATATTTTTTATATTTTTTAAGTCCATGTTTCACATACAAAAACACATATACGACACTGTATGCATATTCAAAAACATCTTCACTTTTTCTGTAACACATCTTTTATTCGCATTTTGAATGTCCTGCAAGCCATATTTCGGGCGACCATGAATCGATTCCCATCAAATTTTGGATTTCTAGGTTTTTTACCATGCTCAAAAAATTAAAATATCGAGGGTCAGCGGTAAAAATAGGGTCGGTCGAGTTACGCCAATCAAACACTTTTTTAGGTCTAATCAGTCTTTATAATGCGTTTATTGTAATTGATTTCGCATTTCAGTCCATCATAACCTTTGACGGATCATGCCTTCGCTTGTGCATGTCAAAAGACATCACAGGGTCATTTTTATGCAAATAAGCTCTTTGCAAAGTAAAAACAAACCAGAGACAGACTCCATGGCTGCTTGTTGTGAATGCATGGTAACTTATTGTTCAGTTGAGGGGGCGAGCAGGGGCAAGACAATTTTGCAGGGGGGCGAAAGAGTTTTTGTTCAGACACAAAAAGGTACACCCCAAAATTTTTCATGTAGCAAATCATCCAAATTTTGCTAAAATTAATAAAAAATTGTACTATTTTGGTGAAAACTAGAGTTTTTTCTTAAATTATTGCCAAAATTTGCACCATTTTGGCGCAAATTTGGGAAAATTTTGAAAAACTAACCCATAAAACAGTTGAAATTTGCACAGTTACATTACGTATGTACTATATATTGAAACTCTGTACTTTTCGTGACTTCATTTGGGGGGGCAGACATTTTTTCTTGGGGGTTCCCCCCCTGCACCCCCTCTTGTTACGCCACTGTGTATTCTTATACATTGTATTTAATTATTCTCATAATTTTCTTAGTCATTTTAAAGATTTCAGTGTGGAGAAAGTGTCTTTTAAAGGGATTCACTAAAGACTCAGAAATTATGTGATTCTTAATAGATTAATCTATATTGATTTTAAGTTATATTATTCGAAATATATATATGTAAGTATATTTTACAAGTTTTATAAAATTTGTATGTAAATATATGTATATGTACTATAGTCAAAGACTAATTTTATGTTCTACAACTGATAATTTTATATATAATATAAGTATATACATGCCTTAATCTATGATTTAGGAATGGCTAACATGTGTGACTCGCCATGTCAAAAGGTACCTTAACGTCAACATAGTAAATTATGAGATACGGACCATTGAAGCTGAGCATAGTCAAAAGTCACGTCCAAGGTCAAATTTCTAATTTCATCAGAAATGTTACCTTTGAAGTAGTGTAATCTATCATATTAATATACCAGGTGTCACAAAAAATGGTTACATGTAGAAAAATGACAGTGTGCTAAAACTATGGTAGTTTTTTACACAAATTATATTACAACCCTCTTCTAGATACCCGTAAAATTTTGATATCACAGTCTTATTACTTTTTGAGTTATCAACAGGGTAGATACCGATGTCTGAAACGCATTTGTTCAAAATTCAAGAAAATAGTAAGCATACACGTTTTTTGGTATTTCAATGTGCATTTTTTTTCTAAATGATCATGATCAGACTTTATATTAAACCAAATTTGATTCAATTTTGATTGAATAATAATTTAACTCTCTTTTAGTATATCTATTATGCAAATTACGGATACTTACATTTCATGCATTCCAGACTGCGTTGTTTATATTAAACCTGTCAATCAAGTTTTGGCGCGAAAGTTGATGAATTCGCTTAAAGCACAATTAAATTTTCGTGGGTAACATTAATTCTTTAAATGTTTAAACTGCAAACTTGTGTAAATTTTGAAAAAAAATAATCTTAAACTTACAGGACATGTTTAGATTATTATTTTCTTTATAGTAGCAAAAGTCTGATCGACATTTAGAAATAACAGAAATAGCAAAATTTTGAATCGGTTGCCATTTTTGCCCAAAATCAGATTTCGACAAATTTTCAGACCTGTAGTTATTTATGACGTCATAATTACATAACCACTAGTCACATTTTCATGATTTTGGTATCAATGGGAAGAAGAAACTCTACCCTATACTATGGTATGCAACAACCTAACTTTGGACATGTCAATTTCAAGTTTACATGGGGTTGAACGAGGGTTAAAATTACATCAAACGATCATGCTTCCGATTTTGTTAAATTTTGAACAAATGCGTTTATGACATAGGTATCTACTTTTGTATATAACTCAAAAACCAATAACGTTGTGATATCACAATTGTACAAGTATCTAGTAGAGGGTTGTAATACAATTTGTGTAAAGTTTCGCTTATCTTACTGCTATAGTTTTAGCACGCGGTCATTTTTCTACATGTAACCATTTTTTGGGACACCTGGTATCTGGTGCCAAAACCTTAAAAAACATAAGAAAAATATGCTTAAAAATACAGATAAAACTCCTCTCTTCATTCAAGTTTTACTCAGTGCAAAAACTTTAAACTTGATTTTCTCAGAAATATAGTTTTACGAATCCGCCCAATGCCTTTTACCAATTTGGATGTACTTTTGCAATTCAACATCCAATAACCGACTCATAAAGACAAAAAAAACATCCAATAACCGAAAAATAAGGTGTCATTTTAAAGCTTAAAATATAATTTAAAAAGCGATTTTGGGACCCGGTACCTTTCAATATGGCGGGTCACATACTTTAAAAGGCTGAAACCATTTTGACTCCAGAGGCTTTTCTTGATTATATTGATTGGAAGAAGTGTATACCACAATTAAATGGGAAAAGACAGAAAGAGATTGTATTATTGTCAGTTTTCTTATCCTAAGGGCCAAATTAAAGTTCTTTTTGAGCAATGTTGAGCTACCAAATATTTTGTGTAACAAGTCTTTGTTAGCTTATAATCTAGTAATATAATTCCAATGCATCTTCTAATCAATAACAGATAATTGGTGTTGTAAATCACCAAACACACCAAACATTTTCACCAAATTTATATGGTGAAAATGTTTGGTAAATTACAACACCACTTATCCGCTATTGATTAGAAGATTCATTGGAATTATATTACTAGATAAGATAACAAAGACTTGTTACACAAAATATTTGGTAGCTCAAAAGAACTATAATTTGGCCCTACGGCTGAAAACATAGTTCTTTTGAGCTACCAAATATTTGGTGCAACAAGTCTTTGTTATCTTATAATCTGATATATAGTTCCAATGTATTTTCTATTAATAACGGATGCTTGGTGATGAAAAATCAATACTACCACATTGAGGGTCAGACTATTTGGTGAAAATGTTTGGTGATTTACAACACCAATTATCCGTTATTGATTAGAAGATGCATTGGAATTATATTACTAGATTATAAGATAATAAAGACTTGGTAGCTCAAAAATTACTATAATTTAACCCTAACTGCTGAATTACACTTGTTTACAGTTCCACAAAAAAAACACCTTACAATCTTTGCGTTTCAATTTGGATGATTTACCGGATAGTTAGAAAATATGTAAGGTGTTATTTTATAGTCCATGAAGTCAACTTTACGATACTGTTTGTTTCATTTCAATCGGTAATCTAAATGCTAAATAAAATATTGAATGCAAATTTGCCTAGTCCAATTTCATGATTATTGGTAATTAACTTCAGAATAGACCTCGCACCATTATCTTACAACCCAAATCCAAACCCTAATCCGTACTCTAATCCTAACCCTAATCCTAAAGTTAACCCCTAACCCTACCCTCCTAACCCTAATCCTAAGAACGTATATGGTGTGTAGTCTTTTCTAAAGTTATGCCAAATTTTCCACTCATTTTAGAAACACCCCTGCTTACTCAGAAAATTTATCATAAATTATGTGCCATAACTTTCCATCAAATGTGTTCCATTTTTCAGCCTAAAAGCTCCTAAGACAAGGTTCGAGATTTGACCCCGATTTTACTGCCAAAATTTGAAAAAATAAAAGATGCTTAAAATAGAGAATGACACATGTTTCTAGGCTAATTTTTTGTGTAGAATTCAAATATGAAGTCAAAAATACACAGTCTTGAACTTGAAATTTTCCCCATTGACTAATACAGGGCCGAGATGGTCGAAAATGTGCTAAAAGTGGACAAATCCATTTGATAAAAAAATTGCATTTTTTTATTAAGCATCTTAAGCAAAAATAAATATAATAGCCTCATGTGCAACAGTCTTGAGCATATTCCTTTTGATTTTCATGTCCATAGGGCTTGAAATAAAAAAATGCAATTTTTTTTATCAAACGCCCATAATTTTTTCACACTTTGAAAAATTACGGGGTAGGGGTAACATATATGATTTTTTTACACTTTAAAAGAATAAACGTATTCAAAAATATTATAACCTTAAAGACAATGAAATTTCACATAAAATGAGGGGCAAATGAAGTCTGTAGAACCTTCCTATCAGATTTTATGTTGATTTGTTGTCCGATTTTACGGAAAAACACCAGATTTTCAGCCTACTTTTGTCACACGAAACATTGATTTTAAGTTACCAGTACAAGCAAACGATATAACTGATTTGATTAAAAATTATTGTATTTGAAGTATTTTGGTACAAATTATACAAACTTAATCTAAAACATTGATATCCCCATGTATTTTAGGTATACAGGGCAATTTGCTATGGTTGGTAAAATATTTTGTCACCAAAAAGTGCCCATTTTTGACCAAAAATGGACGAAAAACATAATTTTCCGAAAAAACGGTAAGAGATACGAGATTCTAGGTCACATAATCAGAAACTACAGACATTTTTACCTAAAAAATGATATATTTCAATATTTCTTGTTAATATTTTCACCCCTAAATAATTTTTTCACACTTTTGGCAGTGAAATCGGGGTCAGATTTTGAACCTTGTCCTAAATGGAAGAAAGTATGCACATAATTAAACAGAAAACCCTGTTGAGTGAACAAATCAAGGACAATACTCAATAGCACTTCATTTAAGGGGAGCTTACACAATCGTGAAAACAGAACAGACAAATTTGCATCCCAATATTTTATATGCGTATCTTTCTAGATTACCGATTGAAAAGGTTCATACTACAAAATGACACCTTTACATAGTATTTTTTTAAGTATCCGATAAAGCCAAGAACTTCACCCACAATGATTTTTGTGTGGGAGGTGTGTGTGGGGGTGTGTCTGTGTTGCACACTATATGCATGAGCTACCAAATATTAACTTGCTGTTGTTAAAACGAATTTCAGTGTATTTTTTAATAATTGTGGAGGTCTGCACTGTTGTTGAAAATCACACAATGTTTGACATCAAGCCCGTAGCCCGGGAGAGGA
>JXSR01S062313.1:22818-39990 GCA_000969725.1 Ophiothrix spiculata
AAAAAGGATCAAAAATTTGATCCCGGCCTTCTAAGAGTGCAGTCTTTGACACAACTAACGAGAATTGATAAGAACAAAAACATGAGTGGCCAGACTCACTCAATCACTCCGTCCACTCTTGCTGTCGGGCATTGATGACGGCTCTCCAAAGACGTCTGTCATGCATGGTGGTTTCAATTTCATTGTTCTGGTACCCGGCCTTTTCATCTTGCAGTAGATCCACATAGGTCTTCATGCGACGTCCTTAGGTTCTTCTTCCCTGGGTAGGCTGCCATGTGACTAGTTTGGATACTGGACATTTTTTAGCTCTCTTACAATGCCCTGCAAATGTTAGTCTCCGGGTAGTGATTTTAGAGGTGATGTAGGGTATGCCACCATACAGTTCTTTGTTTGTCATGTGTTGTTTCCAACTCACATTCAGGGCTGCCCTCAGCATTCTTGTGTAGCATCCGTCCAAGGCTTTTCTGGTTTTCTTTGTCATGTTTGTTATGGTCCAGGTCTCACAACCATAGAGCAGCACGCTTTCGACTTCGGCTTGAATAGTTTGATTTTCAGGGGCCTCTGGAGGTTGGATTTCCAAATGCTATTCAACTTGTTACAGGCCTTCCATGCCAGTGCTTTTCTGACCTTGATGTCTTGCTCAGAACTCTGGACACATGACCCAAGATATTTGAAGTCATGAACTTCTTCCAGAGAGCTGCCATCTACAGTGTGGATTGTGACACAAGTTGGCTGATTCTACGTCATGAACTGGGTCTTCTTTGCATTCATGTGCAGACCAACACAGAGTGCAGCATCCTCAACCTTAATCAGCAGTTCTTGCGCTTGTGAAGCAGTGTTTGACAGGAGTGCAATGTCGTCAGCGAAGTCGAGGTCTGTTATTTTCAAAGGACCGACTCTGCGACTCTTCCTAGGAGTGATTGTGAATCCAAGTCTTTCCTCTTCACCACTGATTGCTGACCTAAGGCAGTAGTCCAATACTATTATGAATAAATAAGGCCTAGGGGCAAGCGTGTCGCCTTGTAGCACTCCAGCTAGAATGTCAAACTCATCTGTGTCACAATCTGGTGTTATAACTTTGGCCTTGGTACCCTGGTATGTGTCTTCAATCGCATGAGCTATGGTGTCTGGGATGCTATATGCTTTAAGAATTTGTATCATCTTGCCTCGGTGGATGGTATCAAAGGCTTTCTTAAAGTCTATGAATGTTATCACTGCTGGAAGGTGTTTGTCTTTTATTCCTTCAATCAATCTCCGCAAGGCTAGGATCTGTTCAGTGGTGGATCTTTTTTGCCTAAAGCCACATTAATTTGCTCTAAGCTTATCATCAAGATGTGGACGAATTCTATTAAGCAACATCCTGTTGTATGTTTTGGCCATGATTGAACTGAGGCTGATTCCTCTGTAGTTTGCTGTCAAACGGAGGTCTCCACTCTTAGGTACAGGGATGAGATTCAGAATGGACCACTGATTGGGATTTTGACGGTTTAGTAGAGCTTTATTGCAGAAATCAAGGACTATTTCATCAATTGAACACCTTTTGATAACTTCAGGTGGTATTCCATCTTCCCCAAAGCTTTTTCCTTCCTTTATAGCATGTTTTGCCTTCAAGTATTCATCCATATCAAATGCATCTGTTCTTACATGTCTTATGGGCAGTTGGTCAAAAACAACTGGAATATTCTCATCCTCGTTTGTAACTTCTGGAGGGTTTCCAAGCAATTTTTGAAAATGCTCATGCCAGTGGTTTAATCTCTCTTCCTTTGTACTTCCTTTTGATCTACCACTCCTAGACACTTTCCTGCTGCTTACATCATTGATAATGCCTAAAGCTAAGTGGTGTCTATGATTCAGATTTTCCTCTTCATATTCTTTCAACTTTGACGAGGTACCCTGACCCCCGTGAAGTTGGTACCTACGAATTGTTTTCACTAAAATGACCGCAAAGGATGAACTTACAACTACCCAAAACCCCTAGGTCATATTCGTTTGCGTTTTTATGCGACAGGGAATCATCCGTTAGGGGGGGGGGTTCCTTGGTAAGACAAGGGTTAATGGGCAACACGGCATACTTATCAACTTACTTTTTACACTCGATGAGTAAGCTTTTACAATAGTTAATAATGGTATAGCATTCGCCTAAGTTATAAATGAGTGAATGTTCTCAGTCATCCAGTAGTAGTAAACATGAGTGAAGATTAAATCAGATTATTATACTGGACTTGCTTGTTTAGAGCAAACTACGTTTCGTATTACCCCTGTAACACTTCGTCAGGTTTTGACCCGCAGTGACCTGCAGTGGTCAGTACACTAGAACAAGAGCCACTTTACCTTATGTCTCTGGATTATCAGAACGTATAAAGAAACATTTAAAGAACTATGGCGTTGCTGCTTCGTTTAAACCCGGGAACACCTTACGCAGCAAACTTGTTCATGTGAAGGACAACTAACCCAAGGAGAAAAAATCTAACCTTGTTTACGGAATTGTATTGCTCAGCTTCGTACGTTGGAGAGACTAAACAATCTCTTAACATGCTTAAGGCTAGGGTCAATCAACACCGTAGATCTAGCTCTAACGAAGCTCAAAACTCTGCGGTATATTTATATATCAAAGACACTGGACACCCTGTTAACTTTCAAGATTCGATCATCTTGGACAAAGAGTAACAGTGGAAATGGGGAGGAATTAAACAGGCAATTGAAGAGCGTGTGAAAAATCCATCTTTTAACAAAAAGGGAGGACTGCGACACAACTTATCGCATGCATGGGACGAGGCTATCAAAACCATCCCGAGTCGTCTGTCACGTGACCAATCCAGCGGGTCAAAACCTGACGAAGTGATACAGGGGTAACCGTTCAAATGACTTACCATAATTAGCCTTTCTATTGGCTGAAAGTATTGCCATGGGAGGCAATGTCTTTTCTCACCAGCAATACCATTTTTGGTTCGGGTTTGTAGTTTACCACAAATCGTTGTCCAAATAGGACCATTCGCTCTTGATAAATGCACTCGCACGGTTTGTTAAAAGGTTCCGTCATTACAATGACGACTTCGTTCCAACTGACCTGACCTGCCACATGCATAACCTATAAAAAGGAAAGCATTTCAAACAAACCGATGTATGTAGAATGTTTTGAATGATATTAGAGCCATTGTAGGGTTGTTCATTGTAAACGTTGTGTTTTTACGATTCCAGCCATACAGTATTCTCGAAAAGAAGCCTTTTTTATTCTCATTTGATCCAAACAACAAGAAAATGTCCAAGAGTCGTATTACACCGCAATTATGAGTATTGACACTATTCCAAAACGAATACAGCTCCTGATCTGGCAAAATTAAATCATCCACATAATGCATGTTTTGATTGCCTAAAACAGAATAGACTTGAAAACGACTGATCAATAAATTAGATTACATGTGAAGATGAGGATTTAGATTTAACAACATGATCGTAGCAGAGAAGTGGATTATTTTATGGCACATATTATTCTAAATTTTAACATTTTACAAAGTAATGGGCATTTAAACATCTTGGACTCAGGTCAAATCACTTGACCATTAACAAAAACATGTTGTTCTTGTTTATTTTAATACAGATGATGATCAAGCTGGTTTTCACAAAGAACCGAGAAATCAAGATGCTCTTGATGAACAATTAGACATTCAATCTACTCTTCCTAAAAACCAGAAAAATCATAATATTCCTCTTGGAAACCCAAAAGACCAATCTCCTTTTGTTAAAAAACAAACGATGACATCTGCTCATAAATCTACTTTTACTCTCGTAAACGAGCCAATCAGAGGACGAATGTTGCATTTTGTGATCAAAGCCTCGGATGCTAGAGGAAAACCGAAGACAATTGGTGGGGACACGTGGCATATTTACGTATCGTCTGCTGAAGAGAATTTTTACACGGCGGGGCGATTTTATGATCATGAAAATGGAACATACAGTGTTTATCTCTATGGTGGATGGAATAAGACAGCAACAATTCAAGTGAAATTAGCTTTTTCAAGTCACGCTACAAATTATTTAAACACAATATACTGGCCAACTTCTGAGTACCTTCATTTTTGGAATGGAACCTATTTAGCTGGAAATAAAACAGAATCAACCACGTGTTATCTTGAAAGTGAGTGGGACACTGAAAAAAGTCACAAAAATCTGTGCTCGTACACTCGACCAATTGCAATGGGAAATAGAACTGCCTTTGTATGCAAGAAGCCGAAGACTCTACCTTGCTCGTCTTTTTATAGTTACGTTGTTGATGGAAAACGGACCAACGATAAAATGAAGTCATTTTCCTCGGGAAAGATGTGGTTATTTAACAGGTATGTTGACAATGTTGTTAGGTATTTGTTTTTGCATGATCCGGCCCGAACAGGTAGGCGAATTTTATGGAAGCACATATCTATAGATTACCATGCAGGTAGATGTACTTTAATAGTATAGAATGCAGCGACCCACGGTGTAGCATTGGCATGGGGAATGACGGCTTAATGTCTTCCAAACCATGGAGCAATTAAGAGTAAAAGTTTCCTGGAAAAGCGGGGACACTTGGGCTGACTCAGTCTTTAATCCGGTACCTCTAAAAATAGCATATAACATGTGACTTCCAGATTGTATAAATTGGCTATATGTGATGACTCACCCCGAAAAGGGGGACCTTGCGAAAGAACACTTCGAGAAACTGTCGAAAATAGGCAGCAAAAAATGAAGAAAACAATAAGAATTTCCAGGCAGATTTTCTGTTGTAAAATTTGATCGCCTTGATCAATTTCAACAATTAAGGTGTCATATTAAAGCTTACAAAATGCTATAACAGATGAAATGATAAGATCAAATTGATATCATCTGCAAAGTCCCTCCTTTCGGGGTGAGCCATCACATATAGCTTGTTCTCAATGTAATAAGCTTTGTGTAACCATTACCCGAACGGTTGACAAAATATTTTTTCCTATCTTGTGTTTCAGTTGTATGAAATATATGCGGAATATGACGTTAGCGCTACGACAAGGTAAGGGATGTTGGACCAGCCATTTTTTGAGTTAAATTAAAATTAAGTCAATTTTGATTTGATAAGTGATTAATTTAACAAAACTGTCCACAAAATGAAACTGTTAGTAGTCATGTTTCAATGGAAATCATGGTCGTATATATGTGACGCGTTACTGCAAAAGGTACCTTAGGGCTAAAAAATAAATAAAAATAGAGTTTTTGGTATGAATGGAAAATCCGTGATTCTAGCTTTTAAATGGCACCACAATCATGAGTATAGGACGTTCCGTTATGGACTTATCATGCTTATGTGCGAATATATTTTGGATAGTAAGCCCGATTGAAAAAAAAGGTTATTCTGAGAAAAAGGGGTTTGAAGTTAACCCAATCACCTGCGGTTATTGTAGTTAGCTGACGAGAGTCCTTGCAACAACGTGTATTTACTGACAGTAAATGACGCCCTATAAGGAAAAAATGAATATTCAGCGATAAATAAGACCATATTTGGCAAGCTAAGGTCACAACGAAAATTTTTATACCAAAACCATATAGATGCGTATAATGGTAACTCAGAAAACACAGTGGATTTACGTGAAAGATATGCTGGAGTGGACCTAGCCAAAATGATCATCAAATGTGTACATTTAGAATGTGTTTTTGCACTTGAAACGCAATTTTCCCGACAGAATATACTTCAAAGATTAATACTTATAAGGAATTTGGAAAATCGACCGGGGGACTAGTCCTGTTCATCACTGATGCTCAAGGAAGGCAACAAAAATGGTGGATGGAGGAAGGTGAAGCTAGGTGACTTGCATTGATTGGTAATATTACAACCGGGAGAGTTTCTGATGTTATTCAGAATGTCAACTCGAAGTTGCCTTTTTGTCCTTTGGTCCGTGGCAGACCAAAAGAGAGGAGTAAAACAAACAAGAGGAAGAAAATAATGAGGAGCAAAGGTTGTAATATTACCAATGCAAGTCACCTTCCTCCTTCCACTATTTTGTTGTCATCCCCTTCAGCATCGGCTCCATGATAGCATGGATAGTCATTCACTTTCTCACACCCGACCATCGTGTCTATAGCCATTTTGGGCGAGGTTATTGACACGATCATCGTGTCTATAGCCATTTGGGGAGAGACTATTGACACGAGCATCGTGTCAATATCCTCAGCCATCTTTTTATGTAACGCGTCACATAAGCCGAACCTTTCAATCTGGACATGAGATTAGAAATGTCAGTTTCTTTTCTTTTCTCATGAAGTAAGGGCTAAGAGTAAAATACTCGTGTTTCATTCACATATTTTATGTTGCATTTTTTCAGGAAGTACTGAAGTAACAAAGGTGACATCAACTGATCTTCCTGTCTGTTCATCCAAAGATCCTAACCCAGTTTATAGCCATGGATATTGGCTCAACAACCAATGGATATCCTTCGTCTGCAAAACTCAACAATGGGACACAAATAAGGCGGGAATCTGTGTCAGAAATAAGTACATTTTACTCTTTGGCGACTCAACGACAATGCAATGGTATACCGCTTTAGTAGATCTCCTTGGAGAAAAACTCAGAGTCTTGCCGAATGAAATTGAAGATAAAGTGACAATTATTTCTAATTTTAATACTACAATTTACTGGCATTTTCATCCTTGGACGGTAGGAGGACATGTAAAATACTTCAACAACGTAAAATATGAAGTTGATATATTGGATAATATCAACGGCGACTGCTCGAACACTGTTGCAATGTTCAGTCTATGGGCACATTTTACACAAATTCGGAAATCAGTTTATGTGGAACGGTTACGACTCATTAGAGACGCAGTTCTGCGTCTTCAGTCTCGTTGTCCTGGTGTAACAATCGTTGTTAAAGGACCTCATATCAGGTTTGATAAATCCAACTGGAAATTTCAGCTATTCCTGGCAGCTGATTACATTCTTTATGAAATGAATAGGATTATGAGGGACGTTTTTAAAGGTATTGGGGTCAATTTCATTGATATATGGGATATGAACATGGCTTATCCCGCAGAAAAAGACGTCCACATGCCAATACATCCGGTTGTAGAACAAGAAATTGCAATGTTTTTATCACATGTATTTAAAACCTGAAAAATGATAATGGTACAATGTATACGCAATCTTACATTCGACACATCCTACGGACACACCAGATTTGTAATCAACTTAATATTGACATTATTTGCAGATCATCGTATTTGTTGTCAGGTTTAGTTCAAATTATATATTTATGTTTCCATTACTTCCTGATAATTATAATTTGCCGTATGTACAGCTTGTCTCAAAAGAAGTCTAAAAAAAAATGGTACAATCGAAACGACTTGTTTTCATTTTACAATGTCAAATCTTGTTATATGGGACCGTTCATTATTTACAGGGGAGGGCGGGGGGGGGGGGGGGGGGGGGAGAAGTTGCGGGTCTGATCTGCATGTGATGAATGTTTGATGGTTTGTCCGTTATTGATTAGCAGATGCATTTGAATTCATGTAATCACAAAGACTTCTTGAACAAAGTATTTTGTACCGCAGAAAGAACTATAAACTGACCCATTCAAATAATATTTTACGTGGTTGATATTTTCAACGATTTTACAAATTAGTTTACGGCTAGACTGTTTTCTTTGTGTGTAACGAAATGTTCCGTTAAATCGTACTTCTGTGAACATTTTCTCTCGTAAAATGACAGCGTTTCTATTATTCACCTTTAGAGGATTGCACAAAAACTGAATTTCACGGAAGGTAGCATTACAAATCGTAAATCATTTGTAATGGGTTTACAAATTGTCGATTCGTTACGTTCAAATCTTTTGTAAATATGAATAGACGGATTACTAACATGGACTGATAGACGCAATGAAAAGGCATTACAATTTACACATATATGCTAATTTAACAAAATGAGAAACCATTTTGTTAAATTTTGTTTCGACACGTAAACTGGACATTTGAACTAAATAACTGTCCATAGCTTTTACTGTCTAAGGATATGCTTTTTCTATCTGAAACATTTTGAAACTTGAAGAACCTGAGATATTATTTGACCGCACATTCCCGATGGAGATGGAGGGATACTGTAGCCTGAGACATGTGTGTCTATACTCGACTATGTCACGTCAAGAAACCCCACAAGAAACAAATCTTGAATGTTATCAATTTTTTCTCATATCTTACGAGATCTGACTGAAGTGACGGCGCGAAGAAAATGCTAATGATGTGTAAGAGGAACACGTGACATCACACAGTATTGATAATCATGATAATGCTTAATGTATATGTTATTCCATTTCGGCCATTGAACAGCGCAACATCACTTCACCGTCACTCCGCTGAAGGTAAGTTTTAAACAATTTGTTTAACATGTTGGGTAAGCTTGGTAGGTCTATCTAACCATGTCGATTGCAAAATATGGAATTGCTGATAAAATATTATTAATATTATTATCTTTTAACCTACTGTAAGATTTTTAAATCTGTTTATATAAGCTAAGACCTTTATTTTCCTCGATACTGGAACGGGCAAAAATCGCGGAAATGGCAACTGACACGAAAAATGGAAAATCATGCAATGCCGAGGAAAATAACTTGGAAAAAAAAGCAATTTGGAAGATAAGCCTGGGTACAGTTGTAGGCACTGTAGCGTGACAAAGAAAAAGGTGGCTTTCGTGACAGAATTTAGCACCGGAGAGTGTTTATTGGTAGGGCAATCGGTATTATGAGGCCTAGAAGATACAACCATTTTTTTTTGACGTAGAGATTCGATTTCGCATCAAAAATTCAATACAAAATCACATTTTCATAACATCTCTCCTTCCCCATGTTCCCGTTTTCTACCTTTTTATTCTTTTTTCCCGGAAATTCCCCCGGGGGAAATGGCTCCCCTCCCCTGCAGTACCGTCCTTGGAATTTAACAACGTAAATTGCAACTTGTGTTGAAGGTTAACAATTGCTTAGAATGATAAAAGAACAACTTAATGAAGTAGTTTGCTCATTCATCTGTATTTTCTCCATAGATAGACGCTGAGAGCATGGCAATGACGAATGATACAACAACAGAAGACACATCGATGTTTCCATCAGCTGCTCCTGATCAATCTGGCGACCTTGGAGTATTTATTTTAAAAATTGCTAGTTTCATCATTGGAACTTTCGGCATATTTGGCAACGGATGCGTCATTCTTGTTTGCATTTTCTATCCCTTACGAGCCTCAAATATCCTGATTTGTAACCAGTCTCTTATAGACTTTCTCAGCAGTCTTATATTTGCACTCATCTATGGACTCTTCAACAATGCTCCTTTGCCGACTGGGGCAAAGACTGCTATATTTGTCTGCAAAGTGTGGGTTTCTGAATACCTACTTTGGGGGCTAGGCGTGTCGTCGACAGCTAATTTGATATGCATCACATTAGAGAGATACGTCGCTGTGATTTATCCTTTTGCTCATCGTATTAAATTTACATCATCAAAAGCCAAAGTGATAGCCACTTTGCCATGGATTATCGGGCTGCTCCATGAGATTCCGTGGGCAATGTCAAATTACGTCGAAGACGGTGCATGTGTTCATCAGTGGTGGTCGGAAAAAATTGGTTTTGTGATCGGTGTGATTGCTCCTATTAATCACTATATTTTGCCATTGCTTGTCATGTCATTTGTGTACACTCGAATTTTGATCACACTTCGCTCTCGTAAATTTAATACCAGCAAAGCAGACGACGATAAAAAAGGTGATCAAAATGTAATAAGTCGCGCCTCTCGGAACGTCATTAAGACTATGTTTATTGTGTCATTTACATATCTTATTTGTTGGGGACCAAATGAAGTCTTGTATTTCTATAATAATATCGGAGGCTACGTGGAATGGAATGGTGCTTTTCACTACTACTCTGCGATCTCTGCCCTGTGTAATATGTCTGTTAATCCATTCATTTACACATTGAGTTTCAAGGAGTTCCGTGTCAAACTTGGTAAACTTTTCGCGTCAGTTTGCCCCTATGCTTTCTGCAAAAACGACATTAAACAAACCATGGAACAAACCCAGTCCGTGTCGAATGTCTCCACTCGCGTTTAAACATATTGCACGTCTCACATAATGAAAACCTATAGCTTCGGGGGGCTTCGCCCCTCGACCCCCACCCTAAAACCCAAGGGGGCTTCCTCGACCCCTACCGGGCTTTAACCCTGGACCCCACATAGCCTATAGTGTTTGATATAGGTATTTTTCTCATGCTCTCACTTGTGTCCTTAAGTCAATGGGTAATAAGTATTTTGCCCCGGAAATGGATCTCTTGTCGTTCAAAGTATGTAGAAGCCCCTCGACAAGCCCTCTGGCTTTGGGGGGCTTCGCCCCCTCGCCCCCCCCCCCTCCCACGGGGCTTTACCCCTGACTCCTTTACATTCAAAGTGTGTAGAAGCCCTCTGGCTTCGGGGTGGGGGGGGTGGAAGGCGGGATTCGCCCCCTCGACTTGGCTTTACCCCTGGACCCCACCTATAGTGATTGATATATTTTTTTCTCCTGCTATCACTTGTGTCCTAAAGTCAATGGACACTGGGCATTTAAAATAAGTATTTTGCCCCAAGAAATGGCCCCTCCTGTCAGAATATCACAATTTTTGGCATACATATTGAATCGAGTCTCTAGTTTATACATTAATCATTAGTAGTGATTTCACGTCCATTATCAAGGTCAAAATGACGCATAAAGACTACTTCGAAAAAGTTGACCCTTTTTCGCCGAAACCTCATATAATTTCATGATGTTCGAACACTTACTTCGACTGGTTTCAAATTTTGACAGATTGTAGGTTTGATACTTCTTATTGAATTACAAACAATATTTTATAAATATGTTTTGTTGATTTTGAATGATAATGTAACAAACCCGAGTTGTTTTGCCCGAAAAACCGGACGTGAATTACGACTTTGAGTTCGCCCTGTTTGAACTGTGAATTGCCCGTTTTTTAAAACGCAGTATCTACATTAGGCAAAAAAAAAAAAATTGTTGTGTTGCCCTCACGGGCCAAAAAACGGGAGGACCGGACGGTCGGACTTTTTTTTTTTTTTTATAATTTTTTTTTTAGTATTAATGTTAGTATGACCTCCAGATCTTGAGATAAACATGATCAATGGTACAATGCAAAATATGTGAGGTGAGAAGTGTTTTTTGTGCAAAATATATTCATGAAAATTTGACAAATACATTATTCAAAAAATAAAATAAAAATTGTTGTTTGCTAATATTTATTAAAACTCGTAACTAAAAAGGTAGCACACCTTCCAGTTCCATTTATTTCATTCCAATTCAAGAATTTTGAATTATTATTTTTTTTTGAATATACATATATGAAAAAAGATGACTTGATGACTTCTGATCGCTGACCTCTGCACAGAGAGTGCTAGACTTTTACGTATCTGCACGCATACTAGTAGTTTCGCGATCGAGGATTTCAAGTATTACAAGAGACTAGCTAAAAACTAACCTATTTGCAGTATCGCACTACGAATAAGAGACAGCTCGTCTACTATTCGCAGTACTGCAGATACTGCAAATTTTTATGTAGGTGTAGCATCGACATCGTCTTATTCACAGTCCCATATCGGCATCTTCTTATTCACAGTCCTATACTGCGAATTTATTCGCAGTACGATTCTGCGAATAGAGTCTTCCAAAACAAAAACATGTCCGTCGAGTCGCCGAAGTATTTACTGCATTTTCAAGGCGAAAAACACGTAAATATCAAAACAATTACAACAAGCGTGTACAAAATAAAAAATAAAAATAAAAATGCCGGTCGTAGAATTTCGAAATTTACGACCGGGCGGGCGAGGGCAACACATCAATTTTTTTTTTTACGCCTTATCTACATTTTGTCTGATATACGCATTCGCATAATTTACTTACAAATTGAGCATTTCAATGAGGCAAAAATTGCACTTTTTATGTAAACAAAAGGAAAATACGGTATTCTAATGTTTATGTTTTAGATTTTAGTTCACGATCTCAACGCTGCCTGCATAACTCAGCGGCAGATCCCCGGGGGCAGATCCCTCGCCTCTTAATGCATGACACAACCCCTGCTATAATCCATGGTTCGAGTCCCCACAAATGCAGTGGATGGAAACTATTTATCTTTGCATGATTAAAAAGTAGTTAGGATTCACATTTTCCTGAGCAGATGGATTTCCTTTACCCTTAAAGTATATATGTTAACAACTCTCACATAACATTAGTTTTACGTTTTATTCCGTTATAGTCGTTATTTCATCAGTGGTAATTTTGGTAAACGGGATCGGTTAAAAAAGGCTTATCGGTGTTGGCTATAACTTGTATTGATGCTATCAACCTTGAATAGTGAAAACCTTGCAGGTATCGTCAACGTGGTAATGATTTCACGGAAGTACAAATGTAATTAAATTTCCAATGTATGAAACTCTTCTCTATACAGGGTGAGTCAGAATAAAGTGTAATCTAATCAGTGATTTTATATAACCAGTTCCTTTTATTCTTTTGCAAAATTGTTCCTGTATGAGATGTCAAATTTCATTAGCTTTCACAGAAAATTTATTGTGTTGAAATCGGACAAAGCATTCTGAAGTTATAGCCATTTGAGTGGGGGTACCCAATTTTAAAGGCGACCAAACTACGCTATTTAGTTTACGTACTCTCTAAATGTAAAACGAGTGGAAAGAGTGAAAATTCACTCAAAAAGGAGTGAAGGGAGTTAAACCATGGAAAAAATCTCTTTTTTCCATGGTTAAACGCAGGACAATCCGTTTTCGAGTGGAAAATTTTCACTCTAAAATGAGTGTGAAAGTTAAATTTTAACTCCCAAAAGAATGGAAGATTGTCATCAAAAATCCCCTTTCACTCCTTTTAGAGTGATTTTCCACTCAAAAACGTATTGTCCTGCGTTTAACTCCTACAAAGAGTGGAAATTCACTCTTTTACATTTAGAGAGTACGTACTGGTAACAAAAGCTTATGTCTCTTTTAATTGTTATGATAGGAACGCCTATGGAAATAAAATAACAACAAAACAAGAATGTTGAATGTGGACTGTGAAATATTGGGTACCGGGATGCTATATTATTTTCCGTAGCTGGTAGTCAACATTTGTATAGGGACATCATAACCACATACACAGTAGTTCGTTATCGATTGTAGATTATATTGATATTAATCAGTTAATGTCTATTATGTGTATCACATCAATATAACAGTATTATCGATTTATTCCGTTAAGTTAATTGGGGTTTAAAAACTGATTTCTGCCACCTCAATCCTCGGTAGTCTTGTGGTTATTACAGGTCGCTGTGAGTCACGCGTCACTGGTTCGAATCCAATTACTGCTTTATATTAAATAAAATACAACCTTTTCCGTTATTTTAAAGGTTAAAAATATCAAAGTCTGAAAACTCAATATACTGCTATGTATGAGGCCCATAGCAAATGTTGACTACGGAGTTGAATCTCTCTAAGGTCTCTCAAAAAAGCTCTCTAATTCGGTTGTTATTTTGTCAGAGGCTTCATAGTTTCTGTTTTTAAGAGTTGCTTGGTATTACGCTTATAAGCAATATTTTAAATAGCATGAGGTGATGAGACCTGGGTGGCATCCGTAAACTACAGACAAAACAGAAGGTGATCTTTAACCCCCGGGGGGGGGGGCACTCCCATATATTGGCACGCGTCATGCTCCTGTCGAATGACCCCCTTTTTTTTTTGCTCCGCTCTCACCCAATGACCCCCTTTTTCACTGACCTGTCACCCAATGACCCCCTATTATTTTGAAAGTCAACCTTTTTTATGGTGACTCTCATCCATTGCCTGATTTTTCTAGAACCTACACCGAATGACCACCTTTTTTCGCTAAATTTGTCGATTTTTTCGAAAATTTGTCGATTTTTTCGAAAATTTTACTAAAATTTGTCGATTTTTTCGAAATTTTTTACGAAAATTAGCCTTATTTTATTCAAAAACTTACACCGAATGACCCTGTTTTTCACTCTTGCCAACAAATCGCTCGAAATTACCCAGTTTTTTTACCCTCTACACCGAATGACCCCCTATTTTTCAATGTATTTCTCACCTATTGCCCCTACATTTCGAATGCCGGTAGGAGCAGGTACGTCACTTTCATATTTGAGTGCCCCCCCCCCCGGGCTTTAACCGGACTATGAGTGTGATTTTACTTAACTGCAAGAAAATGCCAGCGCCGGTTGCTACATTGTCGGCCATGATTAACCTCCTGGCATTGGTTGTAAAGATTGTGTAGGCCTACTGATATCTATAAATGACCATCATTTAATCTTCCTCAGTAACTCTGCACAATATGTGCCCGGTTTATTTTTTTTTTTTTTTTGGAATGCAGCGTCTATAAGATCATGATTATTCAATAAGAAATCACCCACTGCTGCACCGAGTTCGTGTAAACTTGTTCGACATCAAAATTGGGTACCTTTACTTAAACGACTGTAACTTTTGAATGCATTGATCGATTTCAACAAACTAAAATTCTCATAAAAGCTGATTAAATTTGCTATTTATCAAACATAATTAAAATAGAAATATATGAACAGATTTTGTCTAAAAAAAATCCTCCGTTGATTACACTTTAATTTGACTCACCCTGTATATACGGAAAAGTAATTTTTAAATTTTAAAAAAGTTATGACAGTCAATACACGCTGAAAATTAATTTTTGTTATTTACTGTAAAACATAGAGCTATTCTTAGTTGAAATAACAAAATGTGTTTAATTAACTGAAATATCAGTAAGAGTATAATGGAACTAAATATGATTAAAAATTCATCATGCAGATTCATGAATGGTATCTCTCAACTTTAATTTTCATCGCAGTTCTAACCAATAACATCTTTACAATTACATTCCCCATTTAGCACACCAATAAGATTTTTCTCTTCTTTCAACAAAGAAAATGTACTTCAAGATACAAGTGAAAATAGGCAGCAAAAAATAAAGAAAATTAAAAGAATTTCCAGCAGATTTTCTGTTGTAAAACCACCTTGATCGATTTCAAAAATAGAGGTGTTGTTTTAACTTTTAAAGCTTAGAAAATGCTGCAACAAATGTAGACTTGCCTCAAGTCCTTAGGTAGTAAAATCTCTGGGATATATGTCTTATTACACTCTTTATTCTGTAAACAGGCATACATCTTAAATTGCAAATAAAATTTTGCCCAAACAAAAAAAACTAAAACAAAAATAAATAGTCATGGTTCTGCACCGTAAAAGCTAATATTCACTTTATAATTATGAATTTCCCAAGCAAAGTATGTATGGAACCTAAGCTTTATATGATAAATGTCACTGGTAATATCCCTTAGAGAATATAGGCCTATGCCACAGTAAACCTACCACAATTTTTCATCTTTACAATTGCCCTTAAATGCATGGCGCATGACACTTCAAAACCCACCAGAAAATAGCTCATTATCACTTCCAATGGAAAAATCTAAAAATATCAGTTTTGAACATGTGCAAGGATATAGTTACTGTCCATGGATGGAAACACAGATTTTGTGTAATTATGAACATATGGCCCTAGGAAGCAAAATATCTCAGTGTGGGTCTCTGTGGCTAACCAAGTAGTATTAGAATATCTGATATTTTAGGGACACATACACCCTTGATTATCAGCAGCAGTTTCATATAGGCCTATATTGTTCACACTTGAACTTAATCATGAAAGGGGGAAGGGGCTGCCCAATCCAGCCTTGGACAAGGCTACAACAAATGAAATGATAAATTCAAAATGATATAATCTGTAAAGCCCCCCCCCCTTTTTTTCAGGTTGAGCCATCACATATACTAGTGCTATGATATGACAAGTATCATGAGTACATTGGGAGTAGTGTGGCGCACTGGTAGAGCTCTCGCTTCGGGTGCAGTAGGTCCTGGGTTCGATTCCCGGCATGGGCATGGGGATTTTTCTTCGACCTTTTCTGTTCAGTATCAGAATGGCACACTACTCCTGTGGCAAGGCGGGTTGGTGAAGTACTGTTAATACTTCCCTTTCACCAATGCAGCTAGCCAGTAATTCTACGTGAATTTGGTTTACCGATTCCATACCCGTCTTGGTAGGTTTCCTCCGGGTACTCCGGTTTCCTCCTATATCTAAAAATCGAACTTCTTCCCATTAATCCCATGTCGTTCTCCCGATCAGTTGTGTGATTGGCTTCTGTAAGCGACCTAGGATACTCTCCTGTGGAGCGCTGCGGCTGACACACAGCAGCGCCTTGAGACCTTCGGGTAATTGGCGCGCGGTATAAATACCCTCCATTATTATTATTATTAAAGATAATGAACTGAGAGCAAAGATAAAATATATAGTTTGAAAGTATAAAAACAAAACCTTTATTGCATATTAACCAGTCTGTAACCTCATGTTGACTGATAACACTTAGATTAACTACTATGGGAGTTGTTCAAAAAGTTTGTTGCCCACGGTAGGAGATAAGCTACACTGTTCTTATTAACATGTTATGTATGTAGTTTAACTTGATTTGTTTGGTTTGTTTTTACAGAAACTTTAAACTTGTCAGAGGTTTTTAAAGTTAAAGTTTAGCATTAACAATCAATACAACTAACCATCATAACACTCTCACACCCATCTTCTCCCTTATATTTTTGAAACTTGCTGCCAAATTTATTTTATGGTACTTCATGTCAGTTACGATTTGTTGTTTCTTCAGTTTCAAATTGAAAAAATCGAAAAAAAAAATCAGAAGCCTCTAATAACAGGCAAGTTTTAACCCTTTCGAACCTGAATTGCAATATAGGTGTACATCGCCCATACTGAATAAATTTACACTCAATACGAATTGGAACGCCAGAGCGTTCTCTCATAAGCTCCTTTGGAAACGTTCAGTCATTCTATCGGATCGAAAGGGTTAAGTTCTGTAAAATAAAATCTAAAGCAGATATTAACTTTCCACATATGGTTCTGGAGACTCCCTTGTTATCGCGAAATAATAATGGCCAGCACATTGTACCCACTGGAAAATGCGCAATATAAATGCCAAAATTATTATTATTGTTTGATATTTCTAAACTTCACAAAACAGTATTCTTAGCTTGCTTACTGGAAAGCTCTTCAGACAAAAAATTTGTCACATATGGCGCTAGACTTGGTCATGG
>JXSR01S062313.1:54876-70819 GCA_000969725.1 Ophiothrix spiculata
TACATTTATAGTACACAAATTTGTACTATATTTGTACTAAAACTGTACTATAATTGTGTTCCAAATGTGCACCTTAGGAATATTGTACTATTTTTGTACTCGATTTTGTCCAGGGATCCCAAGAGACTAAATGCCTTGTTCATAAATTCACACTTTCAGAGCTGAATCACATGGAACATGGATACCTCTTAATATATAGGAATAGGCCAAATGAAAAATAAGCACTAAAGTTGGCGTCACAATTCTTCGGATGATGTAAATAAACATCCAGAGTACAGGGCCAATTGTTTACGAACGCAATCGGTATCCTGCAATTGGTGGTCACGTGACTGATGTTGTCCGAAGAATTTTGGCAGAGACTTTAGCACTGAACAGTTTCAATCACCATTGACCAATCTTTCTTCTGCTACAATAATGTTACTCATCAAATCCCCATACTTTAACAATGATTTCAAATATCAGATTCAAACGTGTAATGTCTAAATCATTCGATATCCATTGGTATAATTACAGTGTTTCCGCTAAAGCCGTATAATGGCGCAGGAGCGGTGAAAATTGGCGCAACAAGTTTCTGAAAATGTGTCAGAAAGATATTTTTCTAGCTTTATTGAGCCAATTTTCAGCCAAAGCTCATGATTTTGGCGCAAGCACCTCTTAAACTGTGTCAAACTTGCTCGAATTGGCGCAAGCTCAAAAACCTTAGCGGGAACACTGGGTATGAACATCCTAAATATTGCAGGTAATGGACATAAAGGATCCTGATTAGCACTATACAGTGATATTTAAACTCCTTTCAGAACCATGTGAAGAGAAAGGATCGGGAGGCTGTGTTATACATGCCAATTTTGAAAATTTCTGATAAAAACTAATTTGAAAAGAAAAGGATTGAACTCCCACTTCTTACAGGGTTTGAAAAACATTTATGTTGAATCGTTGATGATAATAGTTAAAAACAAAAAGAGTTTCCACCTGCTCATACCAAAAAAACAAATTTGAGAAGAAAATCATTGAGCGACATCTTCATGAACTCCCACTTTAAGAGGTCCTCTTATAGGGCTCATATATACACCAGGGTGCAGTTTGGCTGGGTAATCTCTCAACTTCAGTTTTGTTAGCCTCAGTTTTTGCAACCACATGCACATTAATGTTATCATACAAATAAATATCTGCAAGTTTTCAATTTTATGTGAAAATACATTAACTTTCCATTATAACTTCACTAGAATTTTGGTGTCAAAATCTTATTAAAACCTAAGTTTTAAGGACTTAAAATTCATCAGAAGCTGCACAAAGCTGCATGAATTAGCAATCCCAGCTTTCCCCAGCATCCCAGCAATGCTGCACACACGGAAATATGTACGGATCTTAGGTTGCGATCACATAGAAGTATACGTTATTCGATTGCTATATTTTATACAGGCATGGCTAGCTATGCGTTTTTTCGAATGGCGCCCTCTTATGTGAACCGGTAGTATCAAATTCACGTGTTTGATTGCATCTATAGGCGTGCCCAAGTGAAGTCGTGCACCGTATACCCGAATAGTTCTATGTGATCCCAGCCGTACAGGATTTGAAAAGTATTCATTGATGATAAGTTCAAAACAAGAAGCATGTCGATCTACACATACCTATGTAAAAAATATTTTGTTGATGTTGTCTTTAATATTTTACCTTTTCTAAATCTTCCTGAGGTAGTCCTTGTAGATTCTCTTTCCTTAGCGCAACATCCATGGCATGTATAAAGTTGAGTGTTCTTGTAAGTCGGCGTTTTAGTACACTTGTTGGTAAAAGATATGACCACAACGAGTGGAGCTTGCAAAGTCTTACCTACATGGATGGAAAACAATTTATATCAACAGGATAACTTAAAAGATGGACAATTTAGAGCCTATAAATGCTCTGGTTTAACAATGGAACCTGATTAATACAAAATATTTCAATCCAAACACTGATTGCATACAGTAATTCTCAGTCCTAATTGTTTGCATTCTCACTTAAAGGGCCTACGAAATAGGCTGATAATCCTGTTACAAGTCTTTGTGGAACATCCCATTTCAAAAACTTGGGCCCGAAAAAAGAACACTATACCAATAGCATCATTAGTGGTGATATTGATTCATCAGAATGATCAGTCAGTATACATGAAAAGATTCAAAACAGTCACCTCAAATTGTTCTATTCATAGTATTCACTGAACACTCAGAGACCAAATGATAGACAATTACCACTTGTGACGTAAAATGTGGTGTCTGACGTAGAAAGTGGTGCGTAATATTGAATGTGTTCTTGTCCCTCCTGCTAGACTTGACACAAGATGCATCAGTTTAATTTGTATTTCCTTGGCTCTTTAAATTCATCTCATATTGATTTTCATGGACTAAATTGATGTATGATGTATTAAAGTAAAAAATCCCCAATGGCACCACTTCGTTGGACAACAGTTACTAATGGTTGGCACTGTCGCAATCAGGGGTATGATGTGTAAACAGAGTAAAAACATGAAAGTTAAGGGGACTAGCCTAGATTCCACATAGAATGAAAAACTTACGGATTCCCTGGAGAAAAAGATCGGAATGTGTACATTTGGAACATCATTCGAGTACATGCACTTTAAGTGTTTTTGTACTAGAATTATACTTAAAGTGTACTCGAATGATATGTTCCAAATGCGCACATTCCGATCTTGTACTAGAATTGTATTCTATTTGTACTAGAATCATATTCAATTTCTTCCAGGGTTAAAATGGTTTAGATGCAAGAACGTTGTATGTACATGTAGATAGTGCTTTAGTTATGAAGGAGAAATGATCGTCTGCTCATTTGTGCTGGATTTCTCCAAATGAAAAGGAAGCAACTTGCAATACATATAATGCGTCTCTATTTTGTTGGGCAGAAGGCTCCCTTGACGCTTGAACTATGGGACACTTTGAAACTTGAATGGCCTTGACTGACCAGAACTGATTGAATCAAGTTTCTTATTTTGAAAGTAGAGGAAGAAACTCTTGTGTTTTATATGGTTACGCTGAATTCAAACTTGAAACCCGATGCGTTGCGTTTCCAATAATTTTCACTGAAAACAGCACCGCAAATTAATTCACACTCAAAAACGCAAACGGACTGAGGCAGCCAACAACATGGATGGAAAGTTTAGCTTTTCTCTTTGGTTGGAACCAATTGCCATTGATTTTTAGGTGATCAATTGCCAATGATTTTTGAAGTGGTCCATAAGGATACTTACTAGATGAGTTCTGGGTAGAGCCTTGTGATCAGTTCTTGCCAGTGGCCATTGCTAACAACAATTGCCATTGATTTTTAGGTGATCAATTGCCAATGAGTTTTTGAAGTGGTCCATATGGAAACTTAGGCTTGGCGTCCAAAGACATTCGCTTGCCCGAGTGACATTCGCTCACCCTACCAAGAAAACTTCGCTCCAACGGGAAGCGAAATTCGCTTAACACATTTCACATACTTGCCAACATTTGAAAACTGGAAAGAGGAACAAACTGGCACATTTTTGTCCAAAAAGAGGAACATTTCCCATTTTCCTATACTTTACTATAGGGTGGGTTTTACAAAAAGAGGAACGGATAGGTAAAAATTACCTTTTCTTATGCCAAAAACAGGACCGTTCCTCTTAAATAGGAACAGTTGGCAAGTATGATTTCACGACATTTGCTACACTTCAGAATGAATTGGAGCGAAGATCGCTCCGAATATTCTTACGTTTGTTTATTCAATAATCATAGCACTACAGCGTGCGCGAGTGACATTCGCTTTCATCGATTTAAACGATATTCGCTCAATGCGAGTGACATTCGCTCTCCATTTTAGCGAATAAGTCAGAGCAAATATCAAGAGCGAATGTCACTCGGCCGAGCGAATGTCTTTGGACGCCAAGCCTTACTAGATGAGTTCTGGGTGGAGCCTTGTGATCAGTTCTTGCCAGTGGCCATTACTAACAACAATTGCCATTGATTTTTAGGTGATCAATTGCCAATGAGTTAATTTTGAAGTGGTCCATAAGGAAACTTACTAGATGAGTTCTGGGTAGAGCCTTGTGACTTAGTACTACTTCAAAAAGAGCCTTATGTTGTAATAAATCTCTGCTGTCTAATGGCATACATGTGTCAGATTGTAGCTGTTGAAGAACAAAAACGAAAAGTAAATTGTTAATTGGTAATTAGTGATCTAGGTGTCACAACTCTTGTGCTATATCAGTTGTATTTAACTGCAGTCACAAGAAAACCCACATACTAGGGCTGGTATCAGCAAACGTTTTTAAATTGTTGACAAACCCAGCAAAAGCAAAAGTGATGCACCAATAAGCCTTTAATAACCGATACCGATTACCAATTATATGATGAAATTATCGGCTGATACAAATTAATTATTTCACGGTGTGAACAGATTTGAAAACAAATCCTGCACTGGCACATCAATGCATTTTACTAAAATACAATGATTATATGAACAGTTAATTGAAATCCTGTTCGTGATGGTGTAGTATGCGAGTTCTTTAATTTACATTCTAAAATCCAACTTTGTTTTTTATGCGTTGTGTTCTATTTTTGTTTTTGACAAATTTGTGTTACAATATATAATTTGTATAGTTAGCTGTTGAGTGCAGTTAGTATAAGGTATCTAAATGACTTATGCCATGATGCTATAGAAATAGAATGTTATTTAATTAGACTCAACAGGTATACACTGTATGTCGTGCCCTAAGAAGGAGCATTCGCACAGGGGACCAACGGCTTAACGTGACTATCCGAACCACGGAGCAATTAGAGTAAGGTTTCTTGCCTAAGGAAACAAGAAGACGTAAACTGCTGGCCCGGGGCTCGAACGCACAACCTCTGCTCTAACCACTCGGCCACGCTCACCTCTAACATACAAGTGCTAAAAGTGTGTATCCCATCATGTTTTCCTCTGCATAATAGGCTTAGATTAACAAGTCGCTTACTTAAACTAATTATCGGTTGATATTATCGGTAATTTGGTGTTTTTAACCGATACAGATTCAGCACCAAAAAAGCAAATCGGTGCAACCCTAATCAACACTGTCTACATTGCATTAACTTCACCTGTTCCAGCTCTGAAATGCAGTGACATCTTTTCCAACAATCTATGACAGTCTTGAACAAAATTACTGGGCTCCACCCATTTAACCCTTACGTCCTGAATTTCCATATAGGTGTACTGAAATAATATGTACTCAATACAATTTGGAATTCCTGCTAGTTTTCTTGTAAGCTCCTTTGGAAATGCTCAAGCGTTCTATAAGATGGAAAGGGTTAAAGGGGCAATTCATGATCCACTTTTCACGCTCAAGGTCACCTCTATAAAAATGGAGTTTTTCAGCTAATAAGAATCCTTGAGTGATATATGTTACAATCCCCAAACCATTCTTTCAAAAGTTCTTGCATTTTTGAGAAAAGTGAGAAAATGTGTCATTTTCTAATTATTGTACGGCCCTGACAGTAATTACAACAAGTGCCCTATGGAGATTTTTAAATTCTGAAAACTTGTAACTTGAAAACGAATGGTCGGAATCAAATGAAATGTTCAGAATGCATTTATGTTGTTCTTTTCTTTTTATTTAGCTAGAAAATAAGTCAAGGTCAAAATGATGAATTGCACTTTAAGTCTAAACACTCACCTTTTCCATTGCACTGAGAAATGACCGTGACTCTGTACTATTAGGCAGTCTCTTAACCTTCTTTATAAGTTTGTTAATAATAGATGGATGGATGCTTAGCCTGGTCTCATGAAATTTACCATTAAATTCCAATAATTGTTCTCTAGTGAAAAACTGGTCAGATAGGAATGGCCTAGGATAGATGAACCTGTGGTGACAAAAATAGGAATAATATAAATGGCCTAAAAATGTTCCATTGCCCTTTCATGACTGGCCAGCAACACAGGGTGTATGAAAAAGAAGTTTACAGTGATTAAAGTGCCTCCATTTAAAAAAGTATGATACATTCTGTAAATTTGTTTTTAATCATAAGTAAAATAGACCATTGTCTTTCCATAATAGAAACAATTACAGATGTGCGACAACTGAAATTTTGTAAATTGTAAATAAAACTGGTAGAACAAAGTCAATAAAAATAATGTTGTATCCATAAGTTTTTCCCCTTTTACAAAGACTAGAGAACTTTAACATTATCTGCATGTCAGCTCTGTTCATCAAAGTGCGACACTTTTTGGCAATTCGCTTTAAACAATGATCGAAAGATGTCGATCAATTTGTTAATGTCTTTGGCTTAAACTAACCTTTATGGAAGAGACCTTATAGGACATCAAACCAAGTGATATTTGAAAGCCATTACTGATGCCATGAAAGTGGTGAATTTAATTATCTTCAGAACGTTGTGTTCTTTAATGTGTGGACAGTGAAATAGCCTGGTAAATGAAGTGTGATAAAAAAACCAGACAATGGTCAAATATCCAAAGTTTATTCAACACTTACAACTGTAATTACAAGGCAAAAATTGACAGGATTTTAGACTCCAACATCAGAAGTTATTTGTTTAGTCTTATTTGATCCTCTCTTTAGTTACATGTAAAAAATGTTACCTTCAGCCAAAATTGCAAATATGGTACCAGGCAATCTTTGAACAACTGATTTTATTTACAATTTACAAAATTGACCATAATTTTTGTTTCTGTTGTCTTACATCTGTACTTTTTTCTGTTATGGACAGACAATGGTGTGCAAGGTCTGTATTAGTATGACTTTCATGCATTCTACGCCGGCTATGTGTATGCACATGTACCATATATTGGGTTCCGTATTTCAGGGCTGGCGACTGGTAACAATTCCAGAAGATCGCGTAATACGGCAATGCGGATAATAAGGCGGAAGGGGATTTTGATTCTAACTGTCACTAGATATAAAAAACATCTCGGTTTGGACAAACCATCTCGGTTTTAAGTGCCTCAAAACAATGGCATTGTTTTGTTATGTAACACCACTTGAAACTGAGACTCTAAACTGAGATACTAATTATTGATCCCTGAAAGTAAGTCACCAAAGTGAGACACATAAATTGAATTATTGATTTTTGTGCAAAAAACATCTCACTTTGGCATCTCACTTTCCTGTCTCAGTTTAGTGAGAACAATAGAATAGTAGCCATTGTTCTGAGGCACTTGAAACCGAGATGCTTTGTCCAAACTGAGATGTTTTTGATTTCTAGTGTGTTTAGAGTTCCTGCGGATTATATGCCGAGCGGATTATCCCATGGAAATTACGGTACCTTTTTTGAAGGTACAGAAAATGTGGCTATAATTATCTCAAGGTTGCAGGAAATGGGAAAATAGTATTTATGAGGTGTAATTATTGCATGATGATGCTTTTTGTGTAGGCAACTATCAATTTTACAGAAATTACTTACAAAATTGGTAATATAAGGTAGTAAACAAATGGTAAACACATCAGGACAAGAGTTGGAAGGACTTTAGCCATGTCTTTGTATATCTGAAAAGGAGAACAAATGTGTTAGACTGCAAGTCACGCCTTGCTTGCTAATTAAATAAACTGCATGTCAAAAGTTCCTACCCATGATTTCTGCATGCTTGCAGATGAATGATATCAATGTTTTTCTGATAATCATTGGCACAACAACCAAGACTCATCTATTTGTATTCAGACTGTATCAAATTCATGAACAGGCGACTCGCGAATAGACCGCGCTGTGGAGCGGAATCCTAGTGTTATTTATCCAAGCTACTCATAGTGTATATTCATGACGTTTGTTGTGGTTGTACCCCATAGATTTACAGGGGATACCAGGCTTTGTATACCAGCCCGTGTAATGGCGTCGTCAGTCATGGAGCTCAAATTGGGGGTATTCGGGTCCACTCGGTTCCCGCCAAAATCAACTCTGAGTGCCGAGACGCGTAGAGACAACCTGCGCAAATAATACTTTACGCGAATGATACGCCAACCTGCATAGCGTGTGTACGTGTTTCAATATTCGCGCATTATGATAAGGTGCGATGCATCATTGGCAAGCTATCGGCAAAAACCCGAATACCCCCAATTTTGTCTCCATTCCGGAATAAAAATGGCGACGTGCCTTGTATCTCCCCTGTAAATCTATGTTGTACCCTCAGTGTGTTGTTCAGGAATTCATAAGAACTTACATGTTTCTTTATGTAAATATCTCTCCAATCCAAATCTGACAGCTTGAGTTTTTCTTCTTTCATCCTCTTCTGCAAATGATAAACATGCTTAGCATCTTGGAAAAACAATTTGGAACCTGATGATTAAAGAAATGAACAAATGTATGATGAAAAGTATATATGCAAAATAATTAAACTGATAAATAAATCCATAGCCAAGATTATTGGTGCAGGGGCGAGGGCTGGACAGTGGAAGTTTTAAAGATTCTGATGAGCACCTCAAGAACATTTGAAAGGCCATACCTATTCGGCCCTGGTTTGGTTAAACTATCTAACTCACTTTTTACCCATTTCAGGTAACAGACTTTCTTTGATAATTATAATTTGAGAGTGTTCTATCCATTGATGGTACCGAAAAATATCTCTACGAGCAAACTACATCTTTCTTATCTGGAAATGGCCAATTCTTAGGTAACAGACGTAACAATAACTTGGCATAGGTATGCCTCGTGTTAACAACTGATATTAAAGTACCGTAATTAATGGTAAGTATGTTGGAAAGTAAGTGAGTGAAATTCCCATAGAGGGCACTCATGAAGGCATAATGGTGATACAGGGGACATTCCACTTTGGAGACCTCTATCTTACAGTTCATCACTGTTCTATAGCTATGCATTTTCCTAACATCATCACTGTTCTCAAGGCGCCTAAAAAGAGCCGTCCACTCTTTCCTGTTGAGAGTTGTTAATTTGCAAATTCTCTACACAAACGATACAAAGGGTCATTTGAAAAAAAGTAGCTCACCAAAGGTTGCTTAATTTCATTAAAAAATGTTGCAACTTTTTTTGCTCCATTCATCAGTCCTCAAGACCGGAGCAAATTCTATAAAGACGCTACTTTTTGGCTTTGCACATCAGGTTTCAAGAGTCGAGACCCTTTATTTCCATGGACGGTAATGTGCCACTTCCCTAGGGCCAAGTAAAATTAATTATTTGTTTCCAGTTACATGATTTTTTAAAAAAATTATATTGCTTTTAAAACAAAAACTTCAGATATGTACTTTTCAACCAAATTTTGGATGAAATACATGATTATCTCTTTTGCAAACATTAATTACAAGTTGCTTTTAGAAGACTCTGATCTCACTATGTACATTTTCAGGATATCTGATTACATGAAAAACAGACGATGGGTGGATGTCATCATTCTCAAAATAATTGCCGTAAGGAGGCAATCTCGACATTGAGGGAACTTGAAAACTGGGGCGGCTAAGAAATATTTTATTTTTTCAGAAAAATGATTAAATTTGCATTTTTGGGGACGGAAGGGTTACCAGAAATAAACATATTATTTTACTTGGCCTAGCCTCCAAAATGAGTTTTTCCCATGGCACACCCCTGTCAAAAGGAGTGAGTGCCCCCCCCCCCCCCTTGTGAATTTTGGTCTGCTACGGTGGGGCAATCTACATCCAAATCCAGATGAATGCGCATCTGCGTAAGCTGCTTTGCGGTAGACTGTGGCTACACATGCGTCAGATCCGGATCTGCTGTACAGCACTACGTAGTATGCGTACGTGTAAGCGGTCTACGGAGATGCAGATCTCAGATCTGGATCTCGGATATGCGCATGCATCTGGATCTGCGCTCCGTGTAGATCTAGCACCTACATGCATATGGCCTGACGTTTGGGGAGCTGCCCTTTTGTGCGAGATTTTAAGGGTTCTTTCAAACATTTTGGTCCCTTCGGTTATACCTACCTAAGCAAATTACCTATCAAATTAAAGCTCTTGATTAGTACTTTGCATTGATACCTTTGACATAAATATAGCATGTACAGTACAAGAGATATGCCACTTTACAGAAAAAGATGACTTTGGGGAGCTGAGGACCCGATATGGAGGACCCGATATGTAAAAATATCACAACCTGAAATTTAAGGCCATATAAATACATCCACTCAAGCAAATTACCTATCAAATTAAAGCTCTTGGTAAATACTTTAAAATGATACCTAAACCATGCACATAGCATGTACACTGCATGAGATATGACACAATATAGGAAAAATGTCTTGGGGAGCTGAAAACCGGATATGGAGGAAATGTAACCATATCGTAATGTGACATTTTAAGCCATATTCTTAAACTTGCCTAGGCAAATTACCTATCAAATTAAAGCTCCTGATGAGTACTTTAACTTCATACGTGACAAATGTACATTTAAATTTATTTAGGGGTCTAATTGTGATAGTTTGCTAGTAATGCGACCAAAATGTCACGGAAATCATTGCACATCTCAAAAACGGAACTAGATAGGTATAGACAAAGTATATATTTTAAAAACTCTCATTTAGGGCAATTTAAATATGAAGTAATTTTAATCATGAGGTGTAAGAGTAAAAAAATAATGCTAGGTCAACTTGTAAAGAAAATATGAAAAAAATTCTTGTTTGAATTCAAAAACTCTCTTTAACTTCACCCTATCATAAAAATAATGTTATTTTTGGAATCCTTGTGAAATTTACTGTCAGAAAATGTATACTTTTCCTGTACTGGGGTGAACAGGAATCGAGATAATTCATTTTTATGAAAATTGGCAAGATTTTCATGGTCGCATTTTCTTTGAATACTGGGGGCCAAAAAATGCACCAACTGTAGGCCTAATTTTTACCAAATCCACCCATATCAATTCTTACCTGCTAATATTTGGACATATTTCTTCTGTGCAGTAGGAGATATAGTGCCTAGGAGGTCAATAAATGCATCATTCATTTGGGTAGGTATCCCTACATACCATGGTTTTTCTGACGAATTTGGGGATGGGGTTGAAGAAAAAGGGTGTGTGGATGTATACTTCGCACCACAATATGGTGTCCATCTATGAGAAAAGAAATAAATTATTTGATTAAATAAAATATATTAACGAATGAAGAGCAGTCTCATTTCTGAAGGGGCGAGAGCAGATTGATTAAATCCAGGGTTCTGAAAAAAAGTTTATCAAAATATGTTCAGAGAAATCACATGTGTGATGCCTGTTAGTTCTCCTGTTGGGGAAGTGGGTTAGCCCAGTGGCACTTCTCTCACTTTGCACCAGTGAGTCAAGGGTTTTATTCCCGGCCCTGGTGCTGTTTGTATTTGATTTTCAGTCCATACTATGTACGATACTTACTTTCGCAGGCTTTTCTCTGTGTTTGCTCAATCTTATACTCCTGCACTTAAAACTGTCACTAGATAGTTCATCATAATCTGTACCCCAATAAGTTATGGGAACCTAAAAGGGTACCGTATCATACCTGCCAACTTGTAAATGTGTAAAAGTAGAATTTACAACCCAAAAAGTAGATTATTTCACTAAAAGGTAGATTTTACACACAAAAGTACTAATTTTATAAGAAGTTATGTTTAACAGATTCAGATATCTTACTGTAAAACACTTAAATTTCGCAGGGAGTTTATTTCGCGAATTTGCAATAAGTGACATTTTCGCGAGTATCAAATTTCGCGAATTTGAAATGTTGTCATGATTATGTATGTCTTCCGAATTCGGAAGGCTAAATATTATCTTCTAGTCTTCTGTGTTCCTGTCAAAATATTACTAAAATACCTTGAAAGTCTGCATGAAAAAAGGCTCCACGCATGATGTTTAAAACTATTGTAAAAGTAAGCAGTCATATTGCAGAAATAAATCAAAAAATTTACGATCAAACAAACCAACATATACCCAATAAAACACTACATTGACTGCCGACCGACCGCAAGACTTGAAGTTTGTTTACATCCACTTGGACCATTCCATTTGCAACATCAAAATAGGGGTGAGGTTTTATAGATCGTATCACAGAGGGGCTATTTAACAATACACAAATACAAGAGCTGACAAGCCATTTCTTATTAAACAAACATGAACTTGGACAATATTTTCGCGAGGATTTAATTTCGCGAATTATTTTCCCTCGCGAAATTCGCGAAATTAAATACCTCGCGAAACTAACATGTTTTACAGTATTTAGTAAGATTTTCTGCTGGTAAGCCTCAAAAATCTTACTAAATAAGATCAAATCTTACTAGTTGGCAGGTATGGGGTATACTATGTAAATGATGCCAGGAATTGGTTAACTCATTAAAACATAATCTGAAAAGAAAATTCCTTTATGCGGAATATTTTGTTTTATTGGTTTTCTACTGTACTAGCTTGGTGTTATGTGCTAAAATGGTTGCTGTCCAAGTTTCCCCTGGAAAGTTACCATGTACGGTATGTGGTATCTTTGTATGGTACATCATATTTTACAGGCAACCATATTTGTTTTAATCAAAACAGGGACTCAAGACTCTGAATGCTAAAAATGAGGATTTTATGAGCCGCAGGGTACAGGATATCTATATAATAAATATTGTTTTGGTGTCTTACATTATATTTTGTATGGACATTGTCAGATTTTATAACTTACAAAATGTATAACATCTTGTAACTTGCAGGTTCCTGCTTACCCAAAATATCCTGGCTGAGCCACTGCTAGAAGTGGGCACTGTATTCGAGCCAATCACATAAGTGCACATACCCAATGTCCCAAGAAATGGTAATTTTCATCAAATGTGCACTGCAAGCCTGATGCACCGCAACACCCCACAAAAGATATACATACTAAATATACCCTAGACTTCCGGGAGTTGTTAATTGCATAAAAATGCTGTTTGAAGACATGTTCAAAAAATTCCTGTTTGGGGGTGTTATTGGCCGAGCGGTTAGAGCATTGGACTTGTAATCCAGAGATTGTTGGTTCGAACCCCGGCGCTGCTGCTTGCGCTACAAAAAGCCCAACAATAAAATTATGTCATCTATCGTCAAGTCAAGAATATATCGGGGCCTCGAATCTGATAGGATAGACGTTAAACCTGTATGTGTAAGAAATTGGTTTACGCTCATAAAAAGTTGGTGAAAAGTACATGTAGAAAGATATTCTACCCTGCTGACTAACAAATACAGATGTTACCATGGTGGCTAGTCCCAGAGCTGTGACCATGGACCATCATTAACTTTTACCATTGGCTATTTCTATAGGTCCTAGGTCACAGGAATAAATTAATACTTAAAAGCTAAGTTTTGACATGAAATATTTGAAATATAAAAAACCTAAAAAAATTCCACTTAGGATAGGCAACATCTTTTGATAGTGTAGAATCATTACAAATATAATTAAAACCCAAAGAAGAAATTTATCCTCCAAACGGACGTAAACAAAGTTGAGGTTGTTAGTTTGGAAACCCAATGTTACAACATATAACTTAGGTTTACAAGTTTAGGCCCAAAAATCACACATTTTGTGAACAGCTCCAATAGTTTGGCTGATTAAATCATGAGATATGTGGGAAATGTGCTCTTGCACACCTTAGTGAGTTGCTAAAGCCATAGACCATTGTAGTCAAGGAGTTTACCAAACATAAACTTGTGAAAATTCATGATCATTTTTATGTAAACAAACACTAAAATTAACAAATGCATGATCAAAGTACACATTTTCATTTTGATTTTTTCAATCAACAAGTTAAAGGTGCAATTCATGATTTTGATGTGACAAAAACCTCACCTGTTTCCTAGCTAAATAATAAGAAGAGTATATTATAACTAAATACTGAAAATTTCACTTGATTCCGACCCTTCCGTTTCCATGTTACAAGCTTTTCAGCATGTTGAAAATCCCCATAGGCTACTGTGTTGTAATTACAATACGGTTATTAGAAAATTACACATTTTCTCACTTTTCTCAAAAATGCAAGCACGTATGAAAGAATGGTTTGGGTATCATAACATATACCAGTTGAATATTCTTATAAGCTAAAAAACTCAATTTTGATAGAGGTGACCTTAAGGGTGAAAAGACAAGGCATTAAACGTAGCCCCTCGTCCCTTTGTTACAAATGCCAATCAATTGCCCATTAATTGATCGTTTTGATATCCATGTTACATGTTCTGTAATACTTATCGATCAATCGTAGGCCTATGTGACATTGACCGAAAAGGAATAAGATTATAAGTTTTCATTAATTCCCAACTTAGTAAATTCATTCCTGGCATTTTCTTTTCTGGATTTTTTCTCTCTCATTAAAGTGATTCTTCTTTCCTTTTCTTTTAAATTTGTATAAATATTGTGTTTTTTTTGCTTTTTTTTTTTTTTTTTGGATATATATTTGATAATGAAATGAAGCTAAATGACCGCGAATTATACAAAATAAATGCATTCGTTTTCTTTTTCTTATTTTTTCACTTTCGTAAAAAAAGAACGTTTCTATATAGGCCTATATAGAAACGTTTAGTCGAACATCTATGAAATAATGGTATCGCCAAACTACGTCACATTAATATAAATTATGAAATCCCATGATGCAATCTGCAACGTGACAATGTTTTGATGACATCGGTTGATCACCGCCGCCGGGAACGCATTTGTAAACAAGAAAAATCACATGCGGATATCACCTTTAGTGGAAATAAATGACCAAAGTGAATAGTAAGTTTGTTTGATATTATTTAAATGAAGTAATCAGGCCAATTTGTTTGGAGTCATATTTTCACATGTAGCCGTAAGGTGTGTTACAAATTCCTGAACGCTGGCTCCATTGAAAACAAGGCGGTAGAGACAGGAAATCTTCTTATTCTTCTAGCTGTCAATCAAATCGATAGAGACACGTAGTAGTTGGTCAAGATCGATTTTTACCACAGTCGGCTGAAACATTTTTCTTTTAGAATACAGAACATAAAATATGAAGTTAAGACAAATTATAAATGGTTAAAATTTGGTCAATTTCGACTTATATTTTTCCACATACCTGTGATAAATAGATGCTTTTAACGTACCAAATTAGTTGATTAAAGTCGATAGCAAACTAACTATCATGACTATACATAAACAAACCACCTATTTAAGGAGTTACTAACCAACCAACTTAGTTGATTGGTTAGTAACTCCTGAACTAACTAACTAATAACATTCAGTTATAAATAAAATTAAATATTATAGATGAACAATTAATAAATGAATTAATAAATAAATAACATAAATAAATAACATAAATAAACAGCTAAATAAATTACAAAAAATAAACAACTTAATATATAGGTAAATATAAGTAAGTGAATAACCAAATACGGTAAGTGAATAAACAAATATAAATAGCCCTAAATAGATAAATAAATAAAATCACCCATTCAGTACATGGCATTCATTAATTCATTATAGCATATTAATAAATAAAACTAATAAATAAACAAATAAATAAACAAATAATTAAAAGAAAATAAATAATCAGATACTTAAACAAACAAATGCCATTATGCAAATAAATGTAGACCTATGATCAAACAAATATTAAATATCTAATAAAAATTGTATATATAATTTAAAAATTGTATTAGGCCTTTCTAATAATCAACCAACTTTTTTATTAGCTGCATTGCGAGTGAGCTAAATCGATTTGGGCCTATTTAGCGTCTCTTATCGATTTGATTGACAGCTAGAAGAATAAGAAGATTTCCTGTCTCTACCGCCTTCTCATTGAAATACGTGGGTGCAAGGTTGCCGAATTCGCTTAGCGTCAGTGCCTCATATACTATTCAGTATCGTAGTGATTATATAACTTCCCCAGCAACTTGTTCACGCACGTCCCCTGACAACGGTGTATGATAGACGACCACGGCAGCCATTACGGTTTGACACTTGTTCCAATACAACGCATGTGTTCTCGGTGGCTAAAATTAGCCACTGACTTTTTTGCTATTTGCCATCCCTTTTTTGTTGGATCACTCATGTATTATTG